>VDFB02346220.1:0-101364 GCA_007258455.2 Sequoia sempervirens | reverse complement strand
GGATTTTAGGGGACTGGGGGACGGCTGTATAGTATATATATATATATATATATATATAGGGAGAGAGAGAGAGAGAGAGATAAATTTTAAAAATATAGGGAAATTTCAAATTTAAGATATTCATATGAGTAATGATAATCATAACAATCACCAATCATATTGACATATGCATCATAGAATCAAATTATCAAACAAATTAATACTACAGCCACCTAATTGCATCCATGGACCATAATTCAAATTCATGTCAAATAGTCAATGTGCATATGATATAAATTATAATAAAATGCCCAAAAGGCTACAAGTTTGTACTACAAATGTCAAAATGACAAAGTCACAAGTGTCCAAAGGCAAAACATAGAAATAGAAAGTATGATGATTGCCACTACTCGGCATCTGCCAACATTGCATCAAAATCAGACTCATAGTCTGAGTCACTGTCACTGTGAGGGGCTAGCTCATCTAATGGAACTCCAACCAATCCCTCCTGTCTCTCCTCCTCATCAATTTGTGTGACGTCCTCTGGATCAACATCCCATCGTAATGCTGGAGTCTGTCTATACTCAGGAGTCTGACGATCCTGGAGTCGCAAAGCACTATGCACAGCCACTAATTTTTCTGCCCGTCTAGAGGTCAACCTATTCCTCTTGATAGAGTGAATAAAGCCGTATGTTGACCAATTCCTCTCTGCAGCAGAGGAACTAGCAACCTGTGAGAGGAGACAAAATTTAAAAACTAAATTAGTAATTTAAATTTACTAATTAGGACATTCAATTTAAATTATGATTATATAAATGTTCAAACTTCAACACTCATCTAAATCAAATTATGTTAATCTAATGTATTACCTGTGAAAGGAGGTGAACAGCAAGCGTCCTCAATTGTGGTGCATCCTTCCCATGCCATGACCACCATCCAATAGGATCCCTTTGAGCTACTGTAGTTCTATCTACCCTGGCCTCTGGTTTGCCGAATGTTGGACCACGGAGATTAACAAAATCAGTGCACTGTGTACGAACTAGACTGGCCTCCTCAATTGAATATATTTTTGCAAGGGCCTTCATAAACCCTTCTTTCACCGCATCATCATCACAAGGAGGCATCCTACCAGGTCTAGGTACATACCATTTGGGATTAAGAGCAAAGGCTGCCATATGAAGCGGGGTGTTCATAGTGTTCCACCGCCTTGTCACAATGGGCCTAATTTTTTGCTCATATAATCCCGAATTAGGATCCTTATCAGAAATTGCTTTCTTCATTTTTCCAAGCATGGAGTCAAAAGTTTCATAAATCTCTCCAAGACTTGGAGAGTCTGTATCAGCATATCTAATGACATCCACAATAGGTGAAATGATGGAGCAAACAAATCTGCAAACAAAAATTTGAAAAAAGACAAGTTAGAACCTTAGAAAATAAAAAAATATTAATAATAAAATCATATATATATATTTTTATAAAATCAGCAATCAATAACAAATTATTAATTAACAATTTTTTTACCTCACATTGGACCACCAATTATCATCAAGAATTTTTTGTTTGATGCTTCTCCCTTCTGCAGTGCTTGCCATAGCCCATCTATTCCACTCTGAATTAACCATCATCAACTGTAGGGCCTCCTGTACCTCAAGCATCCTCTCTAACAAAATAAAGTAGCTGGCATACCTTGTTGCTACAGGCTTGAGAAATTCCTTCCTTGAAAATGTCCTAAAGAGGGCAAGTGAGGTGTGATGGTTGCAAATAAACATCTGAATGTCTCTAGCATCTACAACCACCTGGTGCACCCAATCCATCTTCCCTATGTCTTTCAATGTGTTGTTCAACGCATGAACACAACAAGGAGTCCAAAAGATGTGCTTGTAAGCACTCTCAACCATCAAACCTGCTAATCTGCACACACGTGCTGAATCAGTAACCACCTGCACAACATTGGTTGCCCCAACCTCCTCTATAGCCTCTTTCAAAATATTAAATTGGAATTCTGCATCCTTGCGCTTTCCAGAACAATCAATGGCTCTAAGGAAATATGGACCAGCTGAACATGTGACTATGATGTTTATAAGTGGCCGTTGTCTAATATCGGTCCACCCATCCATGATAATAGAGCAACCTGTTCTAATCCAACACTGTCTCATGTCCTCCATCACCACACTCACCTTAGAATATTCTTTTTCAAGGAGTGTAGTACGTAATTTACGTTCTCCAGGGGGAATGTATGAGGTACCAACATTTGCCACATCTCTAAACATTTGTTTGAAGTAGGGAGAACGTGCTACATGGAATGGGATAGCATGGGTATAGAAAAATTTGGCAATGGAAGAATCTGCCACATCTCGTGCTTGCACATTGAACATATTTTCAACTGTATTTTGCTGCTCACTAAAAGTAGCAGCCTTCCTCTTCCCTCTTGTGGAAATATGAACACCACCCGCACCACTACTACCACTACCAACACTAGGACTACCAAGCATAGAGGGCATAGGTGAGGTTGAATGTGTGGATTGAGTTTGCATAAGCTGATCCATAGGCCTTCCTCCGGCCTCCAAGTGCAATCTATAACACTCCATCCTCTCAAAATCTTTTATATCTTTACAACCCTTGACCCCATGGCCTCCAAAACCCAATAGATGAGAATAGACTCTTGTATAGCTCCCATTATATTTTTCTTTGCAAATGTGACATAGCCACAATCTACTACCCCCAGTGTTTTTCCCTTTGTCTTTGTCTATACGTGATGCTAGTTGAAGAAGAGGTTTTTTAGAATTAAAAGGGCCTTTTGCATATTTTTTCAAGTCTTCAGAAGGGATATCAAATGGGTTTGTTTGAGGCTGCCCCATATGAATTGATTGGTTTTCTTCCCCCCTCTCAACATCCCCACTATCTTCACTATTGTTGCTCATTTTGTTTTCTTTTGGTTTTTGCAAACTGAAAATTAAAAAAAAAAACAAAAAATCATACATTTTATCATTTTAACTTAGAAAAAAATGAAAAAAAATGAAAGATAATGAGAGATTAACTTACCTCTTTCACTTCTTTTGTTGGTTGGTTGCTTAATGCTCTCCTTTCTTCCTCCTAAATGCTGGTTTTTCTTCTCCAACAACTCCTTCAAACCCTCCTCTTTCTCTTCTCACTTTTGCTCTTGGCTGCAATTTTATCTTGGCAAGTTAAAATGAGATCAAATGAAGGTAAAAAAATGTTTTAAGTGGCCATATTAGGGTTGGGAAGGCGTGGGGCCCACAAAGCAATGTTTTAAAAAAGAAAAAATTTAAAAAAAAACTTTATTTTTATGTTTTATAAGCTGCTGTGCTATAGGGGACGGCCGGCCGTCCTCGGACTCGGGCCGAGGGACGGCCAGGCCCCTATCCCCGTCTGTGGACGGGTTCGGCAAAGCCCCCGCCCACTCCTGTGGACGCTTGGCAATCGGGACGCCCCCTCACAATTTTGGGGATCTTTGGGGATTTGGCCGATGTACTCGGCCCCTCACGCTGCTTCCCTCGCCCCCAAAACAGCACCTGGATCTGTGGACGGGGCAATACCTAGGGACGCTGGGCCCCTGTTTCCTTTGATGCATGTACCCAATAAACCATATCAACTTGAACACAAATGTTATATGTGAATGTTCTATAATGTATATTATGCATACCTTATCCATGTTATCTATTGAATATTTAAAATTTCCCTATATTTTTTAAATTTTCCCTATATTTTATATAGCCGTCCCCCGTCGTCCCCAAATTTGGCCTCAAAATCCGGAAACTTGGGGACTTTGTCCTCCTGGCTGTCCTCTCTACCGCCCCCTGGCCCTCGGAACTTGGGGTAACCTTGGTTTATTTCTTTGGCAAACATTTCTCAAGTATAGAAATGTTAGTAAAATTGCAAGAAGCATTTAGAAACATTTCAAGAATGCAGAAATATTTCTGACAGTATGTTTTGATTCAGAAATGTTTTCTCAAGACAGAAACATTTTCATGGAAATAACATTTTACCAAAATTGCCCGACAGCAATTCCAGTGTAAATCATTGCTTCAACATTTACTTGTGCATGTTTGATGCTTTTTATTAGATCTGTTAACTTGTAAATGGATTGGTGTTGATGCATGCTCAGAGCAAGGGTTTGCAAGTACTGATGGTTTCATATTAAATGTAGAATCTGTGTATCTATCACTGTTGAAGGAACATCCATTGACTAAAGATGGTTTTTAATTTCACAATTATGTGATACACATAAAATTGACTTGCACCATCAAAACACAAGCATGATTATAAGGAAATGTACACATTTAATCAAACATACACAGATGCACAAATAATGATTTCATGTAGTACAACTTGAAATGCATTAAAAAACCTTTTATCAATTCTATCATTTTCTCAATATTAGCAACTTTAATTAGTTATAAGATAATGCTTACATTGTAATATTGTTTGTTTGCAGAGCGTGGGAATAATTGCAGCAATCAGTGATTCTGTTCAGAATTTAAATATAGGTTCACCTGTGGCAGCCATGTCATATGGTGCATATGCTGAATTCAGTGAGGCATGAATTGCAAACCAATGTGTCCTTTCTTATTCTGCTCAAATTGATTTTTTTCAACCTTTTTTTTAAGTTTTTAGGAATGTTGTTTTTTAATTTTATGCAGAGTATCCTAAATATCTTAGTGATTTCTTAAATTGGTTTTTGAATTTTTTTCTGTTTTGTAGATTCCTGCAAAACACGCAATACCAGTGCCTAGGCCTGATCCTGAAGTGGTGGCAATGCTTACATCAGGCCTTACAGCATCAATTGGCTTGGAACAGGTTCTCTACAACTTTCTTTAGGACACTTCTTGTCCTTGCACATGACTGCATTATATTGGTTGATAATTTTGTTTTCTAAAAATCATGTCAATTTAACAGTTTTTTTTAAATATGACTTATGATTTGCGTTTCTATAATCTCCAACTGAATAAGGTTTGACTATTGTGATTATTTACATCCAGAATTTTTTTTTAATGACTGCAGGAACATCCAGAATTTTAATTGATTATTGCCTACAGATTTAATTTTGTATAATTTCTTTATTTTGTTTAACTATGGTATCTCAGCTTGTTGTTATCTTTCCGAATTTCTTGGTCTCTCTTCTTTGTACACCACCCAAAAGTTTGGTCCATCTTATCTGTTTCTGGGATTTCTGTATAGAAGGCCTTTATCAGTAGAATTACTTATACTTTAATCAGAAAAAGGCTGTAAAATGAACAGTTTTTCATCTTGATAAATATATTTAAATGGAAGTATGATTCAATCTTGAGGATTTCTGTCAGTTGCATGGTCTCATACAGTTTCCCATTTTTAATTCTTTTTTCTTTGCTAATCCTCTGAAGATGAAAAATTATAAACTATTTGATGTATGTACCTTAAAGTTTCACTTATGTTTAATTTTTTCACATTCCATTGGGTATCAGTTGTTACGGATGAAGTTAGCTTCTGTTTTGCATGGTTTTAGGCAGGAAAGATGGGATCAAGACAAACAGTCCTAGTCACGGCTGCTGCTGGAGGAACTGGACAGTTTGCTGTGCAGGTAAACAAAATGGGCTTGTGAAAATTCATTTTGAGAAAGATTGTGTTGGCATCCATTCATGTTTTCATTCAAAATAAACTTCCTTTAATGTAATGTGCTGGATTCCCTTTTTATAGCAACGAAGCATGTACTTGTTCACCTTTGTCTTTCTACATCCCTCTAACCAATATTGTTCTCCTTATGTTGGATCGAAGTATTAGCTCGGCTCAAGTTCAAAATCTATGTTTTTATCTGCTTTTAGTGCATATGCACTAGGATTTAATTTGAAAAATTGCTTTTACCTGGTTTTCATCTGATTTTCTCTTTAGACAACAATTGTTTCTGCCCTTATCTATGCAAGGGTACACACCTCAGATTCAGCCCCAATCTGTCAACATACTATGCCTTCTAAAAAAGTAGACCTCAGCACATACTTGAATCGCTTAGCCAATTAAGAATATCTAAAGATCCATGTAAATTTGTTTCTTATTGCCACTAATTGTTTCTCTTCAATGAGTATGGGAAAAAGATATGCCTGAAAGTCTAATAGTTTTTATTTTGAAAATGAGCAAACTGCAATATTCCTTGCCAATTCAGACCTCAGAATGCTGATTAGAGGCTCAAGGAATATTGTCAGATTCACCAAAAGGGGAACAAAGATTTTGGTTGCTATGGGACCTCTAACACTTCTAGGGTTTTCACCCTAAAGGAGAGGGATAGACCAAAATGGCAATGTTCACACTTAAGATGGTCTGACTCAAAACTCTTTACTTGCTGCCTTTGGAATTTTATCAAACAGTTGGTGTGCAAGGTGATATAGGCTGATAAGAACTCCTGATTGCATTATTTTGACTCTCCTTGTTGCCAATGATGTTCCTTTGAATGTTTACAATGGTACCAATGATTGCAAATGACAACTATAAATGTTCCCAAGATGAAATGCAATTGTTTTATGCATTTTTGATGCATATAGATGACTGTAACTAGTAGTATGCAGCTACAGCAATTAGGAATTATGACAAACACTTTGGATGCAACCTAAGATGGCATATGTGCAACTATAACCAAGTGACATTAACACAAACACTTGGTATGCAACTAATAATAATATTTATGCCAAAATGAGAACCTACAGCTAAATGACAATTTGTCAAACACTTGGCAAACATACTTCAATGTATTAAAGTCTGAAAACTGAATATTGTTGAAATGAAAGTCTGATTACAATTTCAATTTATAAAGATGATACAATGACTGAATTTCAACTACCAAAGCACTTCACAAAGTGCTCTCATGGCTGCCAATAACTTCAGACATTTGTACTCAGAAAATTATGCAATACAAGTTCAAATAGCATCAAAGAACCTGATTTTTGAAGTGTGAATGGTAATCAAAATGAATGAAGAAGACTTGGAATTTTTGAAGCCTTCCAAGCATGAAATCGTCCCTCTTTGGTGAAGCTGCCCTACCTGTTGATGTGTGTTATGTGATCACACCAAACAGTAGAATAAAGTTTCCAACGGCTACTCTATTGTCTTCTGATCAAAATATCCAACATGCTAAGATTGCAAGAAAGTTCATGCGTTCAACTCCAAGGTTCCTTTTATGCAGTGGAATAAATTTAGTTGGTTTGTTGTGATTTGCTGGTATCACGAGGGGACTTACATAATTGTTCGACAGCAGATAGCAGACAATAGACTAATGAGAAAAGGGGGGTTTTCACGTGATTCAAGAGATTTCTCGTTGAAGTGCAAGTTTCCTAATACTAACCAAAAAAGTGCAGAATTGAATGGTTGCAGGGATTAGAAAATCTATATCCTAACTGAAGTGCGGGATGCGGAGATCAACTTCAACAAACTTCAACCAGACTTCGCTTTGCCTCGCTTCGGATAGCTTCTACGGAGTCTGTGCAATCTTCAAGGGAGTGGCTAAAAGTATTCAAATTACAACTCAACATAAGGACACCATCACAACGACGCATGACAACATGCGAATCATAATTGAATTTAAGTTCAAAAGGTTCCAGTTGATCACACAAGGCAAACCCACCATCAGTAAACTTGCAAGAGATACAATTATAAAATTAGTAGGGTACAATTATAAAATTATTTAAAAAAAGAGGAAGGAGAATGTGGTGGAAAATGTTTTGTCTTGGAAATTCAAAGACAAGAGGATCTTATGTGCTTTAAATCCTTACACAATCGAGATTGGTTGTAGGAGATCATACGTGAATGCCAACAAAATGCATAGGCCCAATATCTATCAGCTGATCCCACAACTAAGCGTAGATTCAGTTGGGATGGCCAATGATTTTGTTACAAATGGTGAATTTTTCTGTATGCAAATTTTTCTATTTGGGCTCAATTGTTACATGAGTTACATGCATCTCCTTCCATAGGGCATTTAACATTCTTAAAGACATTAAAAAACAAGACATCTTTTCTTGGGCTGGTATGAAAACTAATATCAAAATATTTTTTGTGGAATGTGATACATGCCATCGCCACAAAGGAGAAACTATGAGGACTCCAGGCACTCTACAATTGTTGCCAATTCCATTTGTAGTATGGACAAACACTTCCGTGGTTATTATTGAAGGGTCGCCTAAGTCACACAATAAATTGTGGTCTTTTTTTTGGTGGTTGGTTGTCTCTCCAATTATGCCCTTTTTTGTTTGTTGATTCATGTCCTTATATAAAGTATTTATGAAGTCCACTTTCACTATCTTTGATTGTGACCTCACAAAAAAGTCTTAATAACAAGAACATGTCTATATAATTAATTTCAATAGTTAATTTAGATGCTTTTCTTAGATTGTCCCCTGAGTCATTTATCCTACGACCTTGCTTTTAATTCAGCAATTATTAGGCATATGTAAACCTTTTGTTTACATCATGTTGCTTGCAATTTATTTTTATTTATTTCAGATGAAGAGAAAGAGTTGCACCTGACATGTTATTTATCTTTTTGTAGTTGGCAAAAATAGCAGGGAATAAGGTAGTCGCAACTTGTGGAGGGATAGAGAAGGAGTCACTTCTAAAAGATTTTGGCGTTGATAGGGTGATTGATTACAAAAAGGAAGATATTAATCTGGTAGGCCTCATTTTACTTAACTCTATTTTTCCACTTAGTTTAACTACAAAGATCCTAATAAATGTTATTTATATTTAGAGTTTGTTGTGTGTGGTTTGTTCCAAATGCCTATAATTGAGGTTTAGGGTAGTCCTAAAGAATATTATTTGTTTTTATAGATAATTCTTACACTCAGTTAAATAACCACAAATTTTTAATACCATGGTTAGCAGTCAATTTATGAAGGTATATAAAGAATTTTGTAGGTTTGTTAGTTTAATTGTTTGTTTTTTTTCAAATTAATTCAAAACATGCAAAATGATCTTACAAAACATGAACAATTCATAGAAAGAAGCTATGTTTTCTCATAGCATAATCATCCTTTATCTCAATGTTCTGTCCTTTTTTGAGAGGGAAAGCTATTTTCAATCCATAGAGAGAATTTTCTTGAACAATTTTCTTCTTTCGTTATGTCTGATGCTGAACATTCTTCTTGTGAAAAGGTTCCTCATAGATTGTGAGTTTTTTCTTCCCCTTCAGAATATATGTTCTACCTTTTTTTTCCAGTTCCTTGCATTTGAAATGTTTTTATGTATTTCCAAATCACACCTACATATTGATTTATCACATATTTTGTTATTTTTCTTTTCATCACTTTCTGATTGGAGTAGATGTAATCCATTCCTCAAGACTTTTGCAAAGGGGATTTCTATAAATTAAAGAAAGTTGCAACATATGAGCAATAGGTTTAACATTTGAAAAATGCATTAACATAGTGTAGAATTTGCTGCCATATTTTTCTTTGAAATTCCAAATGAATTGAAGGTGGAATTTCAGAGGAAGCCCACAAATGAGAATGCAATAAAATTTCTAAAATCAGTGAGATGAAATTAACATTGATTTTCCTTTTATTCTTAGGTTTGCGTAGTTATACAAAAAATAGGCTCTGGATAACTGATCTACTACATTAATTCATATATTTCTAGATATTCTGTGTTTAATATCAAAATATTCATAGATAGATAATTTCATTAATAATCATATCACAGAGTTTGAGATAGAGATTCTTTAAATGGTAAATGTATGTATCTTGCTGTTAACACACATGGTCCTGTATTCATGTATTCATTTTTACAAGGTGAGCTTTTAATTTCTCTAACCTGTCATAAATTTTCCTAGTTCCAAGAGTAGGAACTCGTAGTTTGCTAAGCCATATCCTATCTCCTCTAAATACCTCTTATCCTGGCACAACTAATAGCCAGATTCAATGACAAACTTTATCAGGGACCTTTGGTTTTTACTGTCATTAGTTATGAATCGTGTTGGCGTAAAATCTAACACCTCTGGAGTGCAGGTTTGTACGGACAGCTATGTACACTACGCAATGAGTGCTCTTCAAATTAGGAGGGGAAGCTCCCTCGTTGTGCTGGAATGCATGAAAAGAGAAGTAATCTAAGTCCTATCTTTTGTTCTCAGCTGGAAGAGGCACAAGGTTAAGAAAACCAAGAACGTTGCAGCTAAGGATTTTCTGGTTTCGCAGATCATTAACTACAACTAAGCTAACTACTTTAAATCTATCCAGTTTCCTCAAGAAAACAGAGCATGAGGAAATGGAGCAGGGATGACTATCGGACGATAAACGAGTTTAGACTCTCTACTTGAAGGCAAGGTGGCGCAACTATCATCTCAATCTAAACAAGCTTATTGGGCACAAAACAGATTTAAGAATTCACCAAGATGATCTTATGAAACCCTGTGTGGCATAACACTTGATCAAAATAGTAAAAACTTCACAAAACAGCCTTTATCATTACAATCTCACGAAACCCTATGTGGCATAACCCTTGATTATAATGATAAAGATTCACGAAACAGATTTATCACCGTAATTTCTCGAAACCCAATGTGGCATAACGATTGATCACAATGGTAAAGATACACAAAACAGCTTTATCATCTCAATCTCTTGAAACCCTATGTGGCATAACAATTGACCTCAATGGTAAATGTGTTCAAACAGATCTAACTATGGGAGGAATTTACCACGCCAATCTTATGGAACCCTATGTGGCATAACACTTGATTGAAAGTAGTAAAGACTTCACAAAACGGTTTTATCATCACAATCTCACGAAACCCTATGTGGCATAATGCTTAATCATAATGATAAAAGATTCACAAAACAGAAAGAATCCACCATTACAATCTTTTGAAACCCTATGTGGCATAACAATTAATCGCAATAGTGAAGACACATGAACAAATACCAAAAGAGCAATATTGAGGGCAAGGTAGGCGCACATATATTTCTCTCTCAAGCAAAAGTTATTTACAAATGAGCAAAAGCTCTTATTTATATACATCAAGGTGTAGGTAACCCTAAAATCACCTTGAGTTCACTACAGTTCTTGCAATGCATGCAAGTTATGCCCTAACCCTAATAAAGTAAACTATACAGTTAACGGGCAACTACCCTCAGTTAACCGGTACAAATAACCTAATTGGACAATGTGCAAGCATGCACGTCCTTATTTAAAGCAAAGTTAACTGGCCACTACCTTCAGTTAACTGGAAACCCTAACCCTAACTCCTGTGTTGATAATTCCAAGAATGAGATAAGCATGTGTTAAGTCAGCAAGTTAACTCAAGACTGGAAGTCAAGTTAACTGCCACTCAGGACTCAACCCTAGAAATCAACTGGAGGTTCCAACTAGCAGATCACTCCATGTCAACTCGGTCTAACACTTCGACCAAGAACTCATCGATCTATCTGTCTTCTGGCACTTTGATACTGTCTAAAGCAATAATTTGCTTCTTCAATTCTCTGTCACTTTCTGTAATTGTGTGCACGCCATCGTTACAATCTTCAGTCGCCTTTCTAAGACTGGCTGAAATTACTGAAATATTCTCTAACTTAGGCGCCATAGGTTTTCCTTCAAGGCTATCACGAATCAGCTTCTCAAACTCAGCTTTGCACAACCTTGAGATCAGCGTAGGTACCATTTTCACGAAGATAATGTCACAAGATCTGAGTGGCTTTGGCAGCTCCGTAAATGAAGTGATCTCTGTTCCTTCTGCAACGTAACGCTTCATTGTCAGCTGCTCTGATGAAAACCTAAATTAAGACCGATTTGGTCTTGAATTTAGTCTAGTTGAACTGCCTTCTGAAAAACTTGCCCGTTGACTGTGAACACGACTATATTCTGACAACTTTCTCTGGAAAGCAAAAATGACACCTGGTGAGGCTAAAAATAGCCTGTCAGAGGATAATCTTCACCAAAAATTCTGAGACATGGGTTTTGTCCGGAAAATGATTCTAAGACAACCCACAATGTCAGAATTGTGAAAAAACGCCGTTTAGCTTAACATGCAAAGATTCTTCAGTCGAGAACTATAAGTTTTTAGAGCTTCTCGGGGCAATTTTTCTTGAGAAAATCTGGAACATGGGTTTTGTGCACAACGGAATTCTGAACAAACCCAGATGATGAGATTTTCAAAAAGATGTGATTTTGGCCCACATGCAAAGAAATTCTCGAAAAACAACACAGAGCTTCAGAATGAAGGCTGCGGGCAATTTTCTCGAAAAAATCTAAGACATGGGTTTTGCTGCTGATGCTGAAATATGCAAACCCAGATGACCAAATTCTGAAAACACGTTGAATTTCTTTGACATGCGAAGAAAGTACCTAAGATGAGAAATAGAAGAAATAAGACAGAAGATAGAAAGTTTTGCTTGTCTGCTTCTGAAAAATCAGCCAATCTCTTTTCTGGAACTTGATGAAACCTACATGCAAAGTGAAAATAAAGTCTGGAATCTTCTTCCTCAGCACAATCTGAATTCGTTGCTACGAAGAACGCTGAATTCTGACACTTGTAGCACCTTTAGCTTGCTGGTCGCTCAAGAGAAATAAGAACTTCAGAGCTAAAGATCATGAAATAATGGACGCCATGGCTGAAATAAATAAGCTTTCATCATTGAAATTCACATAAAGCACCAAATCCATGAAAAGTGCGCTTGGCTTGTGATTGAACCCCAACTTAGTTAACTGAAACTAAAATATGCTAAATAAAGCGTCATGCTTTAGGGTTTTCCCTTTTCAATCTTCAGTTAACAAATTCATGCGAATTTGACTTTAGTTGACAATTCTTGTTGAATTCGCCATCTTCACACTTGCTTTAAATTCACAATTTAGAACTAAAGCGTCCCTTTTGAGAACTTCAGTTGACAATCTTTGTTGAAAAGAATTCGCCAATTTCATGCTTTAAATCTAAAAATAGCAACCCTTTCAAGACTTCAGTTGACATTCAAGAAGTGAATGCGCCAACTTCATACTTATGCTTCAATTCAATTCTAAAAATAACAACCCTTTTGGAACTTAAGTTGTCATTCTTTGTAAAGGGCGTAGCTTCACATATTATGCTTCATCATTAAAATATCTAAATATGGCGACCCTTTTGAGAACTAAAGAAAACAACCTCATGCGCCATACTTCACAAATTTATGCTTCATCATTTATGCCGTCCCTTTTAGAACTTCAGTTGACACTCAATGAAGCGCCATTTTCACACAAATCTCACAATTGCAACCAAAATCGCCATGCATGTAAACTTCAGTTGACATTCAGTGGTAATCTTCAGTTAAGTGGACATGCAATCAAGTTAACTCAACATGCAAGGTAGTTAACTGAACATGCAAACTAGTTAACTCGACATGCGAACTGAAAGATCACTCAACATGCCAATATATGAACTGAAGATGACAACCCAGAAAACGTTTAGTCTAATTGCAGTCAGAACTCCAGTTAAGGCGTCCATTCAACTCTCTTTCGAAAATTCAACTTTGAACTCTCAAGCGAATTCCAGACTTAGCCAAATTTCATGAAAATTTAAGCTAAAACCTCTGTCGGGACCTCTGTTCATCCTCTGACACTGGTTGACTGACTTCTCCGATTGGCTGGCTGACAGGTGCATTGCAAAGCTAAGCAAAAACTAATCAAAAGATATTTTGAGAGTGCACGTCATAATACTGATATCTGAAGGCTCAAAAATCCAAGCGCTTTTTGCAAAAGTTGCGCTTTTTCTCAGACTTAGTCAATTTTCAACATCTGTATCTTGAACGAAGGGAAAAACAAAATCCTTCGTAACTTCCGTTTTACCAATTTTCAGGACTGGATCTCAGGTTCACTGCGTAGCTGACATCATTCTGCATAACAACTGTAAAGGTACATTTCCCAAGAAAACAACGTCTGAAGGGTGAAAAACAAGGGTGTCTTTTTGAAAAGTTGCTCTTTTCACCCCAGACTTAGCCATTTCCGGAAATGACAAAAATAATATAAAAACTCCCACTGCAAGCTGCTGAGACATCTTCTGATCTGACGGAGACAGGCAACGGAAAGCTGAATGTAACACAGACACATTGAATATCTGATATCATAAAAAAAAAAAAGCATTAAAGGCCTAAAAAGCTTAGGCGCCTTTTTGAAAAAGTGCTCTTTTGCTTTTTCCTTTGACGTTTTGACTAAGATTTGACCCCATATTCGACCTCAGGTTCAAGCACTTCAGCAACTCAGATTCACCCACTGACGGATGCGTCGTGAAGCTCGAACAAATGTGAGATAAACATCTTGGGTGGCATTTAGCCAAAAACCTACATTTGGCACCTCAAAAAGATGGGCGCCTTTTCCAAAAGCTGCGCTTTTCTCCAGTGTTAGCCAATTCTTGCTTTCGCCTCATTTTGTGTTGTATCCTCCACAACTTGCTCGAAACAGGTCCATTTGACAAGCTTGATAGCTCACCACGAAGCTGAGGTGATGCCGGACAAATGTCTGCTGGAGGTGACAAACCCTAAAAATAGGATTTGGGCCCCTAAAAGATAGGGTGCCTATTTAAGAAAGTGCTCCCTTCTCCAGAGATAGAAAATTTTGATGATTTTCCTTCAAATTTTCACTTTCCTTAAATCTCTTCAGTAACCGACTGACATAGTACTGACACCAACTCCATATTCGAAAACCCCAAAAACGACCATTTGACAACACTTAAACAAGAATAAGACTCAATTTAAGCAAAATGCCTTAGTGAAGCAAAATTTTTGGTTTTGGGTACAACAAATCGGAATCACTTCCATATAAATTCCTTTGACAATATCTTGTCATCTAAAATCCTAGGGAACTGGTACTGACAAACAGCATAGTGGAAATACCAATCTGCCATAAACTGCATAGAAGAATTCATGCAACCTCGATCCTCTAATTATGGTCACCATATATTTCATTGATGAATCTATAAATGAAACCATTACATCTTATGTTGTAGTTGGCTTTATGGCCAGTAGGGTTACAGGGCTCTTCAAGTATTCAGTAGGTCTTCCAAGTCCAAATCTGAGCAGGCCCAAATGAGGCATGCCCATTTGTGTAACACTGGCCCTTTCTAAATATCTTTTTGGGGAATGAACTGTGTATTTAGTATTGAATCTTTGCCAAGATTTTTCTGAGTCCGAGTCTGGTAATAGTAATAGCCAATGCTCCAAAGTGAGGGATATCACTCCTGAATTGGAAACCCATTCCTTTTGTTACCCATGTTGTAGAACCCTGTAGAAGTCGTATAGTACATTATTTCCCCTCTTTGTGAGAGTTGTTCATGAGTTGCATCATTGATGAGCCACAACCAATGGAAGATATTTTACAGTATTTCCAAATTTCTGAAACACATTCAAGGAACATCCAAATTGCAGAATGTGTTGTAACCTTACTGAAACAACCCTGTTCACTTTTATCACTAGTATTGTCTAACCCATTTTAGCTGTTGAGAATTTCATTGATGCCATTTTTATGATAAGATGTGTTTATAATTCATATTATGGCCATATGCAGCTGTACAAAACTTGGGGAATTTTTTTTGCATACCAGTGTACCTAATCTTGAACTAGTACTTCACTGAAAACTTAGAAAAAAGAGAGAAAAAAGTTATTTTGTCAGAAGAAGCACATGAGATGATACTCTGTATAAAACTGCCAAAATGTGTGTTAGGTGGGCCAAAACAGCTTAAGTGATTCTTAAAAAAAGGAACAAAAAAAAGAGTAAAAAAATGCATAAGGTGTTCCAAAGTGGCAGCTTGGTACATGTGCCAAAAAGCATGTCTCATGTGCTTCTTGCACATGAGATGATACTCTGCATAAAACTACCAAAATGTGTGTTAGGCGGGCCAAAACAGTGTAAGTGATTCTAAAAAAAACAAACAAAAAAAAGAGTAACAAAAATGCATAAGGTGTTCCAAAGTGGCAGCTTGGTACATTTTCCAAAAAGCATATCACATGTGCTTCTTGGTCGTTTGAACTTAAAAAAACTATGTTGTCAGTTTTGATACTGGTCTTAGTTTGGGTTCACAGATCCAGTTTGTGGATCCGGCTAAATTTTATTGGGGTTGTGTTTGTTTTGGGTTTTTCCATACAAAAAACATGTAAAAATCACACTCACACACACGCACACATATACAGCCTAAAAGCAGAATTAAGATTAGAATATCACATAACATCATATAAAAACTTTATAAAAAACAAAACTACCATAAACTTGAATGCCATTTAAAATATGCATGATAAATATTCATCGTTCAAACTTCAAGTTCAATATTAAAATAATAATATCAAGTTCAACACTTTTAGTTTTAATCATCAAATGGATTTTCTAAATCATCAACATCATGATCATCATTGACATTAGATGATGTAGAAACATTAGATGAACCACAAGTAGTGCCAATGGCACTGCCAGTGCCACTTGCACTAAAAGTGTGTTGGTTTTCAAAATCCTTGTAATGTCCCCTTCTCAAACCTAATTTATTCAGTGATTGTTAGCCTATTTTCAAAGTTCTTGTAGGCTAAGTGGTAAGGCAAGGGGACTGCAAGTTTCTTGGAGAATGTAGTGTTCGTAGATGGTTAGCACTCCCCTTGGGATTCGTGACATGACTAACTGCCTCCCGTGGATCCGTTAACTTTGGTAGTTGTATCGGGCATTAATAGGTCAATCTTTTGGTGCAACGACAATTGTGGGCCAAGAATTAGTATCAGAGCCAAAGGTGCTGGGTTCGAATCCCCTCGGGTAGTTGGAAATGTTGTCATTGATGTCAAGTGGAAAGAGTCATTGATGTTAAGATAAGTATGACTGAAGATAACAAAGCATAAATGTTTAAGATAAACCAACTGAAGATAGTGTTGAAGAAATTGTCATTGATATCAAATGAAGAACATGGTATGGTATGTAGATGATCACATTAACTTTCAACATTCAGACTTATAAATCATATTTGAGGAACTCAGATATATGCTCAGATATGAAGATCTTGTTATTCAGTTTGAAGACTTTTTAGACTTCGTAATTGTGATAAATTGCAATGGATGTATCTATATCTCATACGGTTCCTTCTGGCATATACATATTATGCTTCGCTGTTGGAGTCACCTTAACTAAAGAACACCATGTCAATTCTGCGTGGAAATCACTCCAAGAACGTCCAACGTATTAAGAAAAAGAATAATTATAATACAAATGCGGCTGTTAAGATAACGTATTTTTGTTAAAGAAAAAACGAGTATAATATTAAGATAAAAAGAATGATTAAGATAAAAGTGCGGTTGTCAAGGTAAAGATACGAATAAATCAACTTGACTTATCTCTTGATCAAAGGGTGCGAATATATCAAAGGCGTCTTTCAAAGAGGGATGTGTATGGAGTCTTTAATAAAAATCGTGCTTTATGAAAAGACGTTTGTCTTTGAACAGGTGCGAATAAATAAAAGGATTAAATGAAACACCGTTTCTATTGGAAAGACGTGGCTCTCAATTTAGAGAGGTGCGAATCTTAAAAGGAAGTATATTGATCTGTATTGACTAAAATAATGAAGGAACGCATCTTAGTTTGCTAAACACATTCAAGAAGTATGCTTTATGAAAAGACGGGTCTGTAGATGAAAGGTTGTGTTGTTTCCTTGAAGAAATCAACTACTCCAAGAAGGTGCGATTTGTTCAGTATGAACAGATTTAATAAATCAAACTCTAAATCTGTGGTTTAAGAAGAGACGTCTCTTTCTGAGAAAGTTATGTAAACAAGTAGCATGATCATTCATTAAGTGTTTGCAACCCTTGAGTAACTTATATATGTGACATCAAATCTTTTTGAGTTGTGTGGTTGTTATAGGATAAGCAGTTCAGTCTAAAGACCCATCTCCTTGTGTGGGCTTAGGGTGATATCATTTATCACATAGAGCAGATTGGAGAGTTGAGAATGTGCAGATCAGATTGAAGGCTGTCATACATCCATCAAGACAAGGTTTGGTGCCTTGCACTAGGGGTTGGTGCTCCTTGTAGGTAGGAGCCTACTAAATTTGTAAAGGTCTAGGTGTTCCTTGTAGGCTACATTCTACTAAATCATCTTGTTGTAAATCTGTAGGTTGGTGCCTACTTTAAAAAATATTATTTCAATAAAGTTGTGTTAACTTGGGGAAATTGATTCATATCAAAAAACTGATTGTAATAAGTTTGAAAAAGATTAAGAAATAAAAGTTTGTGATTGATTTACTGATTCAGGCCCCACCCCGCCCCCCCTCTCAGTAAATCTTTTGTGCTCTTCACGGGTAACACTGAGGGGGAGTTTGTTGGCAGATGGTTAGTGCTCCCTCGAGATTTGTGACATGGACTAACCGGCTCCTATGGATCCATTAACTCTGACAATTGTATTAGGCATCAATAGGTCGATTTTTTGGTGCAATGACAACTGTGGGCCAACATGTAGTGGCAGCAATTCATGGTTTCTTGTATTGGTATTGAGCTAAGGGGATGATACTGGTATGAATGCCACTCTTTGCAATATTATCGAGCTATTTGGGTGTTCTCCAAACTTCTTGGAGAGCATGCCTATTTTTAGAAAGTTGCCAAAATGACCTCATTCACTCATCCAGTGCCTACATATCTCATTGGTGCAGTCAGAATTGGATTTTGAGATGAATCATGATTTTCTCATCATAAGGGGTAAAATATTTTAATATTTCACTTAAGTTGTAATGTTTGAATTATTATTTTTATATAACTTAAGTGTTGTAATTTTTTGTAAAGTCAAAATACCCCCAAGTTGGATGCCTAGGTTGGAAAAAGGGGGAGCGTTGCACATGTGAGAGATTAATATTATTTTAAAAAGGATTTTTCGAAAAAGGTGAATTATTTTATTATTTTTAAATTGTAATATCTCCTCCAAAAAAGTTATAAAAGGAGGCATGTGGTAGCTCATTTGGTCATGTTGAGATTTGATAACGAAGTGCTAATAGTTTGAGATTGGAGTCTTCAAGGCTCTGCGGATGAAAACCCTCAAGGTTTGTTCTAGTTTCAGAGTTGAAAGACACTACTTAGCTGGACTGGTGTGGCTCCATTTTAGGGGTCAGCATAGGAGCTATTGGTGAAGTTTTCATTTGGCCTTTTTCATGGCGCTTTTTGATGTATTCTAGTATCATCTTTGTGTTTGGTTGAGGTTGTTTCAGTTGCAGATTTTGGAGTGATGATTTCAGACCTTCTACTTGCTACTGGGCCGTACCATTGCTAGTATGAGTCATACCACTTATTTGCTGATGCTGATTGAAGTATGAGGAGTCGCCTCTTGGGTATTTGACCAATGTTTTTAATGGACTAGGTGATGAGATTCTGACTGTTTGCAGGCTGCAAGGTGGAGTTTCTGAATTTTGTGATGCAAATTGACCTAGGATAGGGTTGTACTGTTCCCTAGGGAGGTGTGTGTGTTGACAGAGAGAATCACCTTGCTTTTCTTATGCTTTGGGGTTCCCAAGGGGGTGCCTAAGCCTTGTATCTTCATTGCCATCGGTTAGTGGATGAACTTTAGCAGATTGGAGTGTGTTGGAATGCTCTTTCATGGCTGCCTGGTGAATTTATGAGTGTATCAGACCTGCTTTTCTTCATATCAGACCTGATGTAATTCAATTCCAGATCATTTCAGACTTTTGTGTGCCTCCAGATTGAGGTATAATCACATCGTTCTACTTGGGTATTGATTTCTAGTTATTTGGCGTTCATTGTGGGCTAATTTCACATTGATATCATGACAATTTTGCAAGCAACAGTCATATTATGTTCATGGACTGATTTGTAATGAGCTCATATTGTAACACCATTGGGTACTACCATCAGTGACTCAGCTCTTATTTTGATTTGCTACTTACCCCATTGAATAAATGGTATTATTTCTTAACCCATTGAATAAGTGGTATCATTTTCTTATCCCATTGAATAAGTGGTTCATTGTATTGACCCCACTGAGTAAGTGGTTCTTGGCTTGCACTCACCATTAAAAAACGGAAGAGCTCATTTATTTTCAGTTTGTACCCATTGCATAAGTTGAATTATTCAACTCACCCCACTAATCAAGTGGTTAACTTTTTAGAAGCATTATAATGTAATCCTTGCCACCATATGCTCTCACCTTGCCCACATTGGGATTTGGGTGATCAAAGAGTGGAAGGAAATTGATTGGTTTGATTATCATTACTTATGTTTGATGCTAACAAGTTGTTGAAAATCAAAAGATTTGGGGTGGTTATTACAGTGGTATTAGAGCCGGTCATCCTGCCAACCCATGCCTCTAACTCTTGCTATACAGTTATAATCGTCTATGAGTGAAAGAGAAAGAAGGTATTATGACAGAGAACAAAAGAAAAATCAGTGGCAGCCCCCACCGATTCTAGGAGAGTCAATTTTAGGATTCTTGGAATCCATCTGGATTCTTCTACTGACAGTGAAAGTCTTCAGGAGATATGGCATACAAGGGAAAGGTACCAGCCCAACCTGATAGTCCGAATGCTAGAATAGAAAGAAAATTTAACATCATATTGATATGATGTCACAATTGTTGGCAAAGATGAATCAAATAGTGCTTCAGACGCCACAATTTTAGAATGGGGAAGTTAGTGCATCAAATGCCCGTAATAGTAGAGGAAGTAGTGGAAATACCATTGGCACTCTTGTCGGGTCTAACCCAAGACTACTTCATTCCATATTCACTTCTAGAGAGGATCCTCTAGCTGAGCAAGAAGCCTAAATTCTTATGGCAGAAGAAGTGAGGACTAGTTATGCAGACTATGTGACACCCACCCGAATTTCAAGAAATCCTAAATTTAGAATAGATTATGAACTAGAAGAAGAAGAGGGGAGGTGGAAGGTTTAATAATAGAGGCCCAATGATGTAAAGGGACTATCAACAAGCTTTGGGAAAATTGACCGTAGCTCACTTTGACGAGAGTGACAAGTGCATTGCCTAGCTTGGGTCCAAAAATTTGACAATTATTTGTCATTGAAGCCAATGTCAGAGTTAGATGCCATCGCATTTTCCATTTTGCACCTTGACGAAGAAACTCATGAATGGTGGTATCATGGCCTTGTCACACATGGCCATAACATGATTAGCTCTTATGATGAGTTCACCAATAAACTTATTGAGAGGTTTGACTGGAAAGATCCTAAAATGTAGTTCAAAGAGCTTTCACAAATGAAACATGGCTCTCTTGGTGTCACTATAGAGGAGGAAATTTTCTACCCCCAAGATAACGAGATCTCAAGCAGAGAACTTTCTTTCCCCTACCTTAGTTGATGTGGCTTAAGTGAATTGGGATTAGAGAAATATGAGTTTTAATAGAATGCATAAATTATTTAGAACTTTCAGACATCAAAAACTAAAAGAGTAGGGTGCAAAGGTCTTTAGGATAAGTCGGCCAGCTCTATGTCTAGGACAATAGTGTGTCTATCAGATGACAACACAATTGTCGAACTATAGCGCGTTCGCGTTTCAATCCTATACGAATAGAAAATTGGAGTTGACACCAAAAAAACACAAAATACTCTACACGGGTTTGCAGATGTAGAAAGATGTAAAATGTGAAGGTACAAAATCAAAAGTGGTAAAATAAATATATTGATTGAGAATGAAACAAAAGCAAAGTGGAAAGGTTCAAGATTGCACCGAGAGTGTCCAAGGGTGGTCAATGTTGTTTCGAGAGATCCTTCCACTTGCACCTACACACATAAGACCAAAGAGAAAGGTTTGGGGTGGTTGTTCAGGAGTTTGCCTTAGTTAAACCCCCATATTGGTGTTTCCACCTCCATGGACAGCCTTAGACAAAATAATAAAAATAGACGTCAAATGATAAAGAGAACAATATGCTAACTGTTGATGTGGTTTTTGTGACCACACCAATCAACAGAACAAAGTAATCCGAGGGCTACTTCATTCTCTCTTGATCAAAGTATTATGTGCGCTAAGATTGCAAGAAAGATTGCACGTTCAACTCCAAGGTTCCGAAATGCTTTGGAATACCCTCAGTTGGTTCGTTGTGATATGCTGTTTACATGAGGGGACTTACACAATTGTTCATAAGGCTTGCAGTTGACAACATATAGATGATTGGAAGGGATTTTATGCAATGCGGATGATTTGGCAATGAGGTACGTTTTTCTAAAACTAACCAGAGATGAACGGAATTGAAATGGATGGAGGGATTAGAAAACTTATAATCTATCTAAGGATGGGATGCGGGATCAATTTCGGCAAGCTTCAACCAAACTCTGCTCCACCTCACGTTGGACAGCTTACACAAAGTTGGTGCAATCTTCAAGGGGATAGCAAGAAATTTTCAAGCTACAATCTGACACCAAGATACCGTCAAGATGACACATACCTAGATATGAATTGCAACTGAAGTTAGGCTTTAAAAATACTCTAGTTGACCACACAAATTTGCAAATGGATGCCACTATGAAAGTTTCATCTTATCAAGGAATGTGTGATGATTTACAAATTTGCTGATGGATGCCACTGTGAATGTTTTAGCTTCTAGCTCTTGATGAAACTTTGCTGTCAATGTTGAAACTATAACATCCTCAGGGAGTATTTCACTATTTTGGTCTTCTATCTTGCAAGATTCCTTTTCAAAATTGGAAAAGATATCCTGCTCCATTTCAACCACCATTTCTTGAGCAGCCTGTATATCTGAAATAAGCTCTTTGAATACCAATGTTTTGTTGAGCAAGAGCTCTTCAATTTCAATGTACATCTCCCTGTTTGGTATCACTGCATTTGCACGTAAGACTTCCAATTGCATTTCATTCAAAGTATACCAATTCTTCAAATCTCCTTCCATGGATTCCAAGCTTTGTTTGAAGGTGTTGGAAGCCTGGCACAGTTTTACCTTTGCTATCTTTACATTAACTAACACATCAAGTGCTTTTTCCACTACTTGAGCACTTTGATTTATTAGTTGATCAACCCAAGAATCTACTGCCTTTTCCTTTTGCCCTGCCTTCTCAATCTGCTTTATGGACTCTTCAGAGATAGAGGAAGATAATGAATCAACCATTTCTGAAGATTTAGTAATCTTTTGAATGACTGAAATAAGTTGTGCATTCTCTTCCTGTAGCTTTTCTTTTTTGGCCAAAAGCTCATTATAACTTTATGTTAATAATGTTATAGAACTTTGCACATCATGCATCATACTGGCATGTGTCTATTTTCCCAATTCTACTCTGGTGAACCTGTAATCAGACACCTGCATCTCGTCCTGTGGCTTGTCTGTAAGAGGCTTTGCTACCTCTGCATATTTCATTTTATTGCTGTCCACAACCATCTGTGAGGCTGTCTTAGCTTTCTTGGCAACCTTTGGCTTAGATTTTCTTAGTTGTTGGAAATCAAACACGTCAGGAGAGATCTCTTGCTTCTTGCTCTTTGGAGTAATTGAACTCAACCATGGAGGCAGATTCAATGTACTCATATCTAAAACAACAACTGTGATTTGTGTAGAAATAGATTCTTTTTGTACCACAGTTGTCATTTTAGGAGAAGCCTCGGTCTGAACAACAACAAGAACTTGCTTAGATGGCAAATTATGACCAGCATCAGTCATGAATTTATCAAAACTTATTGCTGATGTATCTACCTCTGGAAGTGATATTTTTGATAGCATAGCATACGTCGGATTAGAATGAAAGACATTCCCCAAATTGTCATGCAAGCTATCCATAGATGTGTTCAATGTTGATGTAGCTGTGGTATTATGAACAATCTTCGTGGGTGCAACAGGAGAAACAAACACTGTTGAGAAAGAATCAATGTCACTGTCAACTGGAGACATGGGAGATGATGCAGATATTTGTGGAAGAGCTATGTGAGGAGACTCCACACTCGAAGTAGTAGGAGTTTTAAGAATATTTTCCTCTTGTTGATCAATGACCTGGATCTGTGTCTCCTTAACCTCCTTCCCTTTCAGTGTTATTCTTTCCAAAGGTTTTTCCACAGCTCGGTTGACTTTTAGCTTAATTTTGGTTCCTGAGGAAGAGGCACCTTCTTTATATTTGTCTCTTCTAATTTCAGTCCAACAGGTCCAGTTGAGTCATCTTCAGCTCCAATTTTGATTTTGATGGGCTTAATACCTTTACTCTTAAGCCAAGTATTAGTATTTGCTAAAATTGACTGAAATCTATAAAAAATGGAAGTGGACTCCTTCTGAGGCCACTGTATTGAAGGATTAGGAGCATCAACAACCCTTTGTTCTTCATACTCTGGATCTAGAATCTGCCCATCATCAATTATTCCTTCTGGGACCAAGGTTAAATTAGGATCCACAATTTGTTCTAATGTGAGCTTGCAGTAATCCATCCTGCGGATGTCCTCAGTCCGAAGTGTTGTGACCTTTTCACACATCGCCCCATTCAAAATGGGGACCCCTAAATTTTTGCTCCATTCTGGTCTTTTGGCTTTTGTTTTGTCTCTCTTTCTGCTTCTTTCTGCTATCTGCTTTCCCGGGACGCTCTCATCTGCAAGCCTGAATGCAAAGATTCGACCAAGTCTAAAATTAGGGTTTCACATCTTTGGGTCATTTTGAGGTCAAGTTGAGTCAGTTGATCAGCTTTTGAGCTTAGCACCGCTATTACAACGCTTCCAGCAAGTAACCCCTGAATTTTCACCAAGTTCTGCCAACTTTCTATTTTTAGTAAGTGTCAGTTTAGGATTGATTTTCTCGAGATTTTCACATTTTGACAACTTCATTGCATTCCGAACACTTCAAGTTCATTTCCGACAAAGTTTGAGCAAAAACGGACGACTTGCTATTTTTAGCAGTCCACCTTCTAGAGCAGATTTCAAGGTCTACATGTTATATTTTCTGATGCATGTCCGGAGATTCTTCCTGGGTTTTTCGAGACCTTCGCAGTGGTATGACATGCAAAGCAGGATGACAACTTTCAGCATACAACCTTCGAAGGCCGATATTAGGGTTTGCATGCAGACTTTTCCAGCGCATGTCGGCATTTTCCTTCTGGGTTTTCAAAGAGCTTCGCGATGGTGTAACATGCAAGTAGAACCAATCACTTTTCAGGAACTTACTATTTTTAGCCAGTGCTTGCATGTTGAAGATTTTTCTGGGTTTTTCAAGATTTTTCGGGCAGTGTGACATGCAAATTCATCCAGTAGCCGACAAGCACTTTTTCGGCCACTTTCTATTTTTAGCAGGTACTACTTGGACAGCTATTCAACACTTAAGAACTGTAAACTGGTCGTCATGCAACTGAAACGAGGTCAAACGGAGCTCATCTGAGCAACATGCATAAAATTAGGGTTTCACGCTTCAGGGCTAAAAATGAGGAACCAGACAACAAGGTGCTCAAAACTGAAGTATCCATCATGGTCAGTATCCTTCGGATAATCTGCTGACAAAATTTGAAGGCAATCGGAGAACTTGCTATTTTTAGTAAGGTGTTCCAGACGCAGGATATAAATAGAAAGTCAATCTCAAGCGTTAGTGTAGACATGCAAGTTCATCAACAATGGGCACACTGTCCAAATTTCAAAACAAACGGAGCTAAGGAAGTCTCAGAAACGAGCACTTAATATAAATAGTAAGTCACTTCAAAAGCAGCTATAATTGGTAGGTCAGCATCAAATCTCAGCAGGTACAAGTCAAACATGTGATGAAGAGTCTTTGGCGCGAATTTCGAGACAAACGGAGTTACAGAGAATGGAGAATCAAGCATGTGCTATTTTTAGCAGGTCAAGACAGAGAAATTAGGGTATCCTAAAATCAAGGGCAGAACAGGACAACCATGCAGAAGCAGCATCCAGCCACGACCACCACACTACAGGCAATTGGCACATGAAATTTGGAGACTTTTTGAGAAATTTCTATTTTTAGCAGGTTGCTAAAAATAGCAGGTACAAACAGGAATCAGACATCGATGACACAAGTCAGTCGAAATTCAGAGCGGGGTGAACATCAGGCTTTCCAAGGTCAGAATTCAATCGAAGGCGCAAAATTCAAAGAACTTTCTAAAAATAGAAAGTCAGGGTGAATTAGGGTTGACTAAGGAAAATCAACTTAAATCTGGCAGAGGGTATAAAATTCACCAAAACGGATAAAATTTGGAATCCAGCATTGAGATCCATCTTGAGAAGCTGAAAAGAGACAGAAAATTGACTAAGTCTGGAAAACTCAATGCCACCCCAGTGAAATGCGCCTTAGTCACTCTAAGTGCTGAAAATTGAAAGCTCTATGGGTGAAATGCGCCTGGCTTGAGAATGGGTGATGAAAGTTTCTAAGTGTTCGAAATTGGAACTTCCAAGGGTCAAATGTGCCCAAGTGTGTAAAGGTGTTGGAATTGGATGTTGACCCATTAAAATGCGCCCCTCATCAAAGATGCTGAAAGTAAAATTTTCCTAAGTGTCGAAATTGGAAGTAGCAGGGTCCAAATGCGCCTGGGGTCAAACTGGAAGTTGCTTATAGAAAATGTGCCCCTGAGTATTGAGGAATAGAAATTCGCCTAAAGGCACAAATTGGAAGCTTGACATGAAGAATGCGCCTAAGCCTGTGAACATGTTAGGAAAAGTTTCTAAGGCATGGAAACTAAAAGTTAACCCATCAAAATGCGCCCCTCTACAAACTGGAAGCTTGACTTGATATTTGCGACTGAAAGCATGACCCTTGATTGGCGCCTAAACCAGAACTGGATGCTCCTCAAGTAAAATGCGCCCCTCTTCAGAGGTGTTGAAAGTAAAAATTATCTAAGTGTCAAAATGGAAGTTCCATGGCTCATTTGCGCCTTGAAGGAGGATATGTAAAATGCGCCCTTGGTGATTAGATAAGAAATTTGACTAAGGCGTAGAAATGAAAGTTGCACATGGTAAATGCGCCCATCTTGCAAAACGAAAGTTTGAACCTCCCAATGCGCCCATGATGAAATTGGAAGAAGGGGGTCCAATATGCGCCCAGACTTGACAAGTTAGAATTTCTCTAGGTATGGGAAATAAAAGTAGAATGGCTCATTTGCGCCTTGAGGGAGGAGATTGAGAAAGTTTCTAAGTGTCTAAGCTGAAACTGGATGTTGCCCATGTAAAATGCGCTTATGATAAAATTGGAGGCTTGACCTATAAAATGCGCCTGGCAATGTGAAAATATGAAGATTTAAAAATCCACCTAAGTATTGGAAGTTGAGAGCTCAACATTGGATATGCGCCTGGAAGTTCCACCTGTGAAATGCTCCTCAACCTAGAGGCTTGAAATCAACTAAGTCCAGAAATTAAAAGCTTCCCTATTCAAATGCGCCTTTGAGGTTCAAATACACTAAGGCGAGCAAATTGAAAACTCCAGACACTAAAGTGCGCCCCAAATTGAGACCTCCACCATGAATGCGCGCCCATGAAGGGGAAGAATGAAATCTGAAAATACTCTGAAGATGAAGGCTCCAGATACCAAATGTGCCTAGGGTTAAGAAGGATGATTGAAAATTCATGAAACTCAAAGCAACCACCATCATATGCGCCTGGGGGGAGAAAACAAATCCAAGAGCTTCTGGATATCGAAATTGAAAGTCCACATAGGCAAATGTGCCTCACCTTGAAGAAGAGCTAAAATTTTATCAAAACATGAAACTAAAAGTTGGAAGTGTTGCTTGCGCCTTGCCTTGATGAGTGAAGTAAAACGCCTAGGTTGTTCTAAGTATATCAAACTTAGACTTCAAGCTATAATATGCGCCCAACATCTTGGAGAAAATAAAATCTGAAGTTGATTAACTTATATGCGCCTTGGCAAAAGGAAGTTTAGTTTTAAATGGGGGCGCTTAAACTTGGACTATAGCAATTAAATGGGGCAAATTTTAAAATATAGCTTGAAGTATGATTTAATTTTCCTGAAGGCGTGTGATTTAATGCAAGGAAAAACGAAGTTAAAGGGTTAATATGCGCCTTGGTCCAAAAAGAGGATAAATAAATATTAAACGTTGAAAGGTTAGATGTTCCTCCTCCAAATTGCGCACAAGAGATAAACTCAAAAATGTGATAATAAAATCAGGATAAATTAAAAGGTGTTAGAGGATATAAAAAAAATTCTCCAGGCGATTAATTTTAAAATTTGCCTAAGTCGGAGAAATTAATTAATTTAATTATTTTCCTAAGTTAAATTAAAATTCTCCTTTTAATTTCAACACATGAAATCTTAAAAGATCGGACGATTTTAATTTATGGGGAATTTATTTCGGAGTTAATTATGGATGGAAAATAAATTACGCCTAGCCATTTTAAAATATTAACGTTGATTTTTCACGTGTGTTGGTGAAATAAATTAAAATGGCATTTAAATTAAATTTTAATAAATTAAATATGCCGTTTTAAAAAGGCAGTTGAAGATTATTTCAAATCGGAGTGAAGTGATTTTTTCGAAATCACTGGCAGTCGGGAGGGAAATTTTGAATTTAATCGAGGAAAGAATCTCCCTAAATAGTAAATTGCCATAACAACTGCGTGACGACTGGAATATTCCCTTTTAAATTTAGCAAATGCGTCAGTCATGATGAAGGGAATAAATGGCATCTGCTAAAATTAGCACCAGCTTTTGGCTATAAAACTCTGAGGATTTTCGTTCTCATCTCACAAGATTCGAAGCTGAAATTTATGCTGGTGAGTTGAGTTGTGAGATTTAATATTTTCGATTTGAGAGTTGCTGAAAGTGTGAAGTGTGAAGTCGATTTTTCAAGAGATTGAAATTGTTGAGGCTTGAATTTCTCGAAGTTTGCAAAGTTGCTGAGAGTTGAATTTCTCGAAGTTGCTGCGATTCGAAATAAAGTTTGAAGTGTTAAGCATTTTTATTTCTCCAAGTTGCTGAGGTAAGTACTCGAAGTTGCTGAGACTTTATATTTTGTTGAAAGTTGAAGAAGCTGAAATCATTTAATCGTGCTGGAGGTCAAAATTGTTTGAATTTGAAATTAGTTGAGCTTTAAAATTTTCTGAAGTTGCTGAATGTTAGAATCAAATCGAACTTAAAATTGTTGAAGCCTTTGAGGTTGCTGATGTATAACTTTCGAAGTGCTGATTTGAGATTGCTAAAACTTTTCGAAGTTGCTGATTTATAACTCTCGAAAAGTTGATTTGAAATTATTGAAGCTTGCTGATTCAAACTTGCTCATTTGAAACTTTCAAACCCATTTAATTCTTCGAAGTTGCTGATTTATAACTGTCGAAGAGCTAATTTGAAACTTGGTGATTTATAACTTGCAAGCTTGCTGATTTAAATCTTCGAAGTTGCTGATGTATAACTTTCGAAGTTGATTTAAAATTTTTAAAAGTCGCTTGAAACATTGAAGCATTTGCCGAAGTTGAGACTGCTGGAGATAAATTTCTTTTGGCTGCAAGTTGTTGAAATTCGAAGTTTAACTATACCGAGGTTTGAAGTCGAAGTTTGATGCTGAAGATATTAACTTGCATTTATTTTTGCAGCCAACTTCATCCGCCAAGCACCTCACGTGATTTTTATTTAAAATAGTTCGAAGCGTAATGTTTGCTTTTTGTTTTGCATATGGCTGATGGACGAAAGGCTGATGTCGCTGGAACTAGCAAGCCTGGAGCAAAGGCTGGTAACAACGAAGCTGGCAAAGAAAACGCCTCCAGACAGGCGATTATCAAGGGTCTGAAGAAGTCCTTCATTCCTGAGTCGAAGATCGTGTCAAAGTTTGGCAACTTGACAGACACCAACCTGGGGCCTTTCAATCTCGAGGCTTTCATGCGTAGAATGTACGGACAAGGTGGCAACCTTCCTACAGAGGCATCGCGCAATATTGTGAAGAGCAGATTGTACGCAGCAGCAGGGTTCCAATCGGCGGTTCGTTGTCCGGAGCTGATATGGGAGTGCGCCAACTTTTACAACTCTGATGATCGGACTATCAGTTCTCCCGATGGTATGATTTGGCCAACTTTGCACCCTCGCAATTGGCGAGGCATTTGGGATCTGGCTCAGATGGAATCTTCAAATCCAAAACAAAGGCTGACAAAATGTATACCACATCCTTCGAGAAGTGCATGAAGAGGATAAATACCACTTGGATGCGAAAGCCAAAGCCTCCTGCTGCCAGGCTACCAAAGCAAATAATCTCAGAAGAGCTGAAACAGGAATACTGCGATATAATCATGTTGCTCAGTAGGGTTAACGGTAGCCCGCAGTCGTTTGTGTTCGAGCCTTGGATGTTCTTCTACATCAGTGTGGTGCTTGAAGGGAAGGTGCAAGTAAACTGGGCGCAAATGATAAGTGATAATATTGACGAATAGTTCCGGAGTCTCAGGAGAACAAAAACATTTTACATGAGCTTGTATGTCATTTACATGCTTGTTCGAATGACAAAGTATAGAGGGTTGGTGTATCAAGAACCAATTGGCTGTGGATACAATCAGTTCAAGATTCACGAGTCCTGTAGGCAGCTGCATCTCACTCACATAGGTGACTTCAAGAGAGTTAATGACGCCTTCACTATGTATATCACAAGAACCCTTCAGCAGAGGTTACAACAGAGGATATCCGAGGAGGCTCAGATGCTGATAGAGGAGTATGGGTTTTGGTTTGTCCAATTCCCGAAGTTTACCTATTTGAGGCTGCCAGGGTACGATTCATATGTCTATAAATTACCAAGGTACCCCACCAACAGGATGATACTACTCGAGTTGTCTAGGCAATTGGTGGCCTACAACAAAATCATAAGGCGAAAGAAGAAAGGAGGCTTGCATTTTCCCATTGTGTTGGGAAATTCACTCGAAGAATGCCCCACGTTGCTTAGTAGGGTTAACGGTAGCCTGCAGTCGTTTGTGTTCGAGCCTTGGATGTTCTTCTACATCAGTGTGGTGCTCGAAGGGAAGGTGCAAGTAAACTGGGCGCAGATGATAAGTGATAATATTGACGAACAGTTCTGGAGTCTCAGGAGAACAAAAACGTTTTACATGAGCTTGTATGTCATTTACATGCTTGCTCGAATGACAAAGTATAGAGGGTTGGCGTATCAAGAACCAATTGGCTGTGGATACAATCAGTTCAAGATTCACGAGTCCTGTAGGCAGCTGCATCTCACTCACGCAGGTGACTTCAAGAGAGTTAATGACGCCTTCACTATGTATATCACAAGAACCCTTTAGCAGAGGTTACAACAGAGGATATCCGAGGAGGCTCAGATAATGATAGAGGAGTATGGGTTTTGGTTTGTCCAATTCCCGAAGTTTACCTATTTGAGGCTGCCAGGGTACGATTCATATGTCTATAAATTACCAAGGTACCCCACCAACAGGATGATACTACTCGAGTTGTCTAGGCAATTGGTGGCCTACGACAAAATCATTAGGCGAAAGAAGAAAGGAGGCTTGCATTTTCCCATTGTGTTGGGAAATTCACTCAAAGAATGCCCCACGTTGCAGGCAGCCAAGGAGGCTGAAGACGAATTGAAGTTCTACAAGTTGACTCTTCATATCAGCCGACAAGATTTTAATCTTAAGGGAAAGATTGGAACGGTGCAAGGTGTAGAATACAGACACAAGGCTCACTTGGAAGACTTTTGGGCAAATGCTGGAAGTGAGGCCGAGATTAGGAAAAGAACGTTTTCAAGGTTACCACTCAAGATGATTAGAGAATGCGAAGTGATCCAAGTAACAGATCAAGTTGAAGAAGATACCAGGCTGATCCATCCGGATTATGAAGCAGTAAAGAACACTCTGATTCCACCAGTAGATTGGTCCGAGCCGAAGATCATTGATTTGGATACCTTGTCAATTCCCGTTTTGACTTTCACAAAGGCTTGGGTGGAAGAGCGTGTTCACAGATTAAGGAGGAGGTCCGTTGCTTTCACATACAACCTCATGGGAGATAAAAGGAACCTGTTCAGCCAAAGCCTCAGGGATCGGAGGACACGTCGTCAACTCAGTTGGTGTCCCATTCCTCTGTGCATATATGAAAGAAGTTTCTTATTTCAGCGATCAAGGCTACGAGGAATGAAAACCCGGTTGGAGGGTAACCAGCAGATACCAAGGGAGTTGGACCAAGTGTCGATGATCACGAAGGTGCCCCAAAATATAAACAGAGATGAAGGGGAAGAAATGGATAGGACACCCAGCATTATTCCTTGGGAGGAATGAAGGCGTTGGGCTCCGAGGAAAGTGATCAAAATGTTGAAATATTGGAATCGCTTGATCTTGCCGAGAGGAAGTTGAGGAAGTGGTAGAGCAATGACGACCTGTATGTTTATGACATTCAAGCAATTGTAACTCGCGGCGTCGGAGAGGGAACCAAAGATGATGAACCGGACTGGCGGTTAAAGTAGTGGAAGGGATTTCTAAAAGCGGAGACTAGCAAATTAGCCCAAAAGAAAGAAACAGAGAAATGCAAGGATATAGTGACTTAATGAGGCGGAGGATTCACGCGGTCTTCTACATTACTTCTTCCAAGAGAAGATTGCCAGATTTAAATAGCGCCATGCCAAAATTACACAATCTGGGTTGAATTGGATGACGTCTTAGGAGTTCAAGTGGTCGAGAAGAGGCGAAAGTTCTTCGAGCATTGAAGAACGGTAGTGAAGGAAGGAAGGAAGAAATCTGGTGAAAAAGGAGCACAAGGCATTGGTCGAGTATGTGCAACATCTCGCACATCCAGTTGCTCAAGAAAATCCAGTGGTAGAGCTTCCGCCTAAGTTACCACGAGAGCCAATCAGTGGGCTTGAGGAGATAAGAAGAGCTGTACGAGAAGGAGACAAGTGGATAAGCGGTGTCCGCACTGAGGTAGAAAAATTCATGGCCGATCTTGTCTCAGCGTTTCAGAGTGCCTCTGGTATCCTTTCACGCCTAAGTGATGTCGAGCAAGCTTGGGGAGACGCCCATATTTTTCAAGACAAAACTATCCCTCGCCTGGCTGTTTTGATGCGTGTGCCCATGCAGACTTTGGTGAATGAGGGAGTTATCTAGGCGGGCGATAGGTATGATTTTCGTGGGTGGCATTTAGCGGCATTCACAAGGAAGAGTTTCTTCGACACAGCAGCTACGGAGTCCACCAGGATCAAGAAGGCAATGAGGAATATCCACGAGGGTATCCTCAACACGTTGGATGCTTTGTTCACAAAAAGGCTAACTCATGAGGAAGTGGAGGTGGAAGGATTAAAAGCAAGATTACAACCTTTCTTTTCTGAGATGAGGACGTTTTCCCAGCTGGACTTTGAAAACATTTCTATGTTTTCAACGATTATTCAGAGTACGCAAGATTCTATCGAGGCTTGGGGAAAATCTTGTGAAAAGCATGAGCAGATGGTGGCAATCCTAGAATATCAGCTGAATCTTACTCCATCAATTTCTGAGGAGGTCGATGAGGTGCTGGAACGATTCGTAGCGTACGCAGTCAGAGAGAGGAGCAAAGGAATCCGAGTCATGGACGAGAATCTTCTAGAAGAGTAGTGGGCATTAATGGCTCATGGTGGTCAAGGAGGAATCTGCTATTTTTGGGAGCATTTATGACACCACTCCTCCACCTTCTGGCGGTTTTTAGGGCAAACTTGTCTAGGGCTGAGGTGGCTCGATCTGAGCCCTCCATTTTAATTCAATCTGGACCGTCCACTAAGACTGGCCAGCTATATAAGGGGGAGTCCCCCTCATTTGTAATCTAATAGTCAGAATTACAGAGTAGTCGGCAACTAGTGAAGTAGAATAGAGAGTAGATATTTTTGAGTTAGAATAGTTTTCATTGCATTGTTGAAGAAGAAGGGGAATTCTCCCTTTGAGAATTTGGTAAGAGATTGTCACAAAGGATATTCATAATAAAGCATTTCATTGATGGTGAATTCAAACTTTGTTGTGAGTAGTTCGTGAGGTTTCTTTTTCCTTTGACTTCAACTAGGACTTAATTTCATGCTAATAGTTAAATATGGATGCTTATGCTTGATGTAAGTGAGCTTCTTTTATCCATACCACTAACAATCTTACTGATGGTAAGCTTGTCTTGCGTGGTCAACTGAACATTTTGTACTTGACTTCAATCAAGGTTCGTGTGTAGTTATGCATCGTTGTGATGGTAGTTGCACTATTGAATCGTGATTTGAACATCATTTTTATCCTTTGAAGATTGCACTTACTTTGTTGAAGTTGTCCCATAGGAGGCTAGGCAATGTTTGTTCGAAGATCATTGAAGTTGAGCATAACACCCATTTGCATTTAGGTTAGAATTTAGAATTTAGAAATCTCTGCAGACATTCAAATTACGCATCATTTTGGTTAGTTTTAGGAAACTTGCACTCTAAAGCCAAATCATTCGCACAAAAATCCCTTTCAAAAGCATATATTGGTTGTTACTACACGCATTCTAAACAATTACGTAAGTCCCCTCGTAAGAACACAACAAATACACATCAACCAAACTGGGTCTATTTGCATTAAAGGAACCTTGAAGTTGAAAGCGTGATCTCACTCGCAATCTTAGCACGCTGAATACTTTGTTCAAGAGAGAATAGGGTATCCGTTGGGAAACTTTGTTCTGCTGATTGGTGCGATCACGAAAATCACATCAACACGAAGGTCTACCCAAATGTCTTCTATGCGATGCACATGCATGAAAGCTCTTTTTATTTTATCCTTCATCCTTTTGTAATCAAAACCCTTTCTCGCCTTAAAATTTTTCAATTTGATCTCTTGAAGTTCAGTCTCCATTGCCTTAGCTTTTGAAGAAGTTGTCAAAGAATACCTTTCAATCTGCAATGGATTATGTGATGAAATACTAACCCCAACTTTATGTTGTGTGGTCTGACGTGCATGCACCACCACCAACTGCCTTGCTAACTCCATCAAAATGATTTTATTTGTTGGATATCTTGGGAGCATGTAAGGCTGATCTTCAAAACAGCCAACTCTCATGTAAGTGAAAGTGAGAAATTGAAGAAAAGGATACCCATATTCGTTCACCTTCTTCCAGGCAGCTTTAGACACTTTGTTGTTCTTCAATGCTTTGTCAAACAGGCACACGAAATGACCAAAGAAAGCTTCCTGAACCCTTCTGTAATGGATTCGGCTTGGTCTCAAAGTCAGCTAATCATAATATTCCCACACTGTTACTAGTGATCTATCACCTTTGGTAGAAAGGCCTAGAAATTTCCTTAGCGATGCTGCTATGTAGACCAAATAAGAATTCATGTAGAATGTGAGAGTGGTAGGAACTCGTGTAAGCTGTTCACACAAATTATCACTAATCACCTCTCCCCAAAAAATCGGATGTTGTGCCTTCCTTATGACCATCATGTATTTATACATCGATGTTTCAAAAAAATTGGAGTATTTCAAACCCATCACCCTACTCAAAAGTGTGATCACATCATTAAACTCCTTAAAATCTGATCAGTATAGATTGGGCCACTGGGATAGACAAAATCGTGGTTTTTGAAGCCATTTAGAATTGATGTGTCTAAGGCAATCACTCTTCTTTTGTTTATAGTGGTCGGGAGCACTCTTCATTGAAATGTTTGAATACACAGGAGCATTAGGAACCCTTCAGATCTTATTAATGGTTTTTGGATCAAGTCTAATGACCATGTTACCATCTTCATCTTTGATAGTTCTGGATTCTTTATCAAAATGAGCTGCACATGCTAGAACAAATTTTGGCTCTAGGGCAGCAACAGGAAAGGTGGAAACCAGATGAATATGGCTTCTCAGCAACGATTGCATGTCATGTGAAGTCGACTTCTCAGCTCTTTGAAGAAATTCAGACATATCAGCATGCCCAATCTCTGTATCTCTAATTTCTTCAACATTTGAGACTACGTGAGATGGAGAAATCTCATTCTGATACTTGTCATACTTATATTTCATCTTTCTGTTTGTCGGAGAAGTTGGTTCCTCTGTCATTGAATCAAGAATCTGCAAGGCTGATAATAAAAGATGGAAAACAAAATGGAGAAGAAAACATAGACGCCTTGCACAAACTCTGCAAATGAGGATTACTTGATTTATCACAGCTGGGAGTCCTCACATTGCAATTAAATATTTATGAAATCACCATGAAAAGAGGAAGACAAGCAAACTCAAACACAAACTGCCCTCTCTATTCGTGGCATCGGGTTTTTCAAAGCACAAAGCAAGTAAAATAACAAATCGACTTCTTCAAAAAAGATTTTACAAAAGTGATTTCAGTCTAAATCACGTTTTAAATCCTCTTTTGCAAGTGATTTTTAAAATATAACTTGAATTGAACTTTTAAAAGCACTTTGCATGTTTATTATTTGCACTTAAAGGGGTATTGGGTTTTTCAAAACATATTACAAGTTTACTGTTTTTACTTGTAACTCACAATGATGAAGTAAAAACCCGATTTCACTTAAAAGCTAAAGACCAAGTTGGGTTTTCCACAACACATTGCAAGTGCAAGTAAAGATAACTTGCAATGTGAGCCAAAAGTTCCTACACTTGTAAGTAAAAAAAATAAAAAAATCCTATTACTCACTTGTAATGAAGTACTAAAATCCCTACTTGCAGTGATGCCTTTGAAACCTGAATTTGACCGAAAACATAAGAAAAATTACTCAAAAACTTATGAAAATGAACAGGAGTGGATGAAAAAGGATTTCCAAGGGGACTATTGATCCAAAACCAAAAACTTCCAACCTCTGTCCTTGTAAAACGTGCCTTAAGGAAGAAGATCTTCAATTTTATTCAAAATTTTAATAGGTTATCCCAATTTTTGGCAAGTAAAAAATTAGGGACAACAGATATTACATATCTTTAAATTCAATGTTGATTCCTAGGACTATATATGGATCCAGGGCTTCCTGTTTAAGATTCAATTTAGTGACTGTTTGGCACCAAACTTGAATTTGTTAGCCTTTCTTCCATAACGGTAGGAAATGATTTTCAATGAAACTTGAAAGTTGAAACCAAAATTAGGCTTTCATTTGGAGTTCGTGCTTGTTTATAGGGGTGTTGTATGCTGTAGAGTCAATTGTGAGCTAAATATTTTTTCCTTTTGGAGAGAAGAGCTTGAATTTTGTGGTGCATCAACATGGTAAACTATTTCTGTCTAAAACAGAGCAGTTTAGAAGGGGCCCCAAAAAGAGCAAATGCATTTTGTGTTTTACTATATATTGCAAGTAGGATGTTTAAAGACTCAGAGCATGTGGATGTTTATGTCAATCTGTGTTAAAATAATAGTTGGATTGGTTGCCATGCATGGGATTGCACACAGTCATCTGGCTGCTGCATGGATAAAGATGAAAGAAGATGTTCTTGATATGATTAGCTATTAGATTGAAAGTTAAGTGTTTGTGCAAAGGGCAATATCTTATACTTCACTATACAAAGATTCTAAATATCTGTTTCATATTTGTGTTCTTTCCACTGCTTGTGAGAAGCTAGTAGACTCATTATTTCAGTGAATTATATTTCATATATCTGATCGCTATTTTGTGTGTCAAACCAAAAATGTGATTTTGATAGCTATTATCTGCCTCTTGTTTATAAATTTGGAATGGAAAGTTTTAGAGGACATCTAGTATTTCAAATCATAAATCAGCCATTTTAAAATTATGCTTTGGCTTTGTATCATGTCTTCAAATCATGATAAAACTAAACAAAACACATATTATTTTACAGGTTTTGAAAAAGGAATTTCCCAAGGGTGTTGATCTTGTTTATGAATCTGTTGGAGGAGAAATGTTTAACACATGCTTAAATTCCCTTGCAATTCATGGTCACCTCGTTGTTATTGGGATGATCTCTCAGGTGATTAGTCTTTCTACTATTGTTTTTGAAATCTATTATGTTCAAATTATTTGTTTTAATCATTTCATACTTTTGAGAATATAAGTTTCCATTATCTCTTTTATTTCCTAACAATTTAATTCTAGGCAATTGGATTCTTAAGGATAAAATAACCGTTGAGTTTTGTTCACTCCTCATCTGATAAGACTAATAATTACAGTAAAGAACAGAAATAACAATGCATACCAGATTGAGCAACAAAAGTATAACAGTTAGAACTCTATTCAACTAGAATTCTTTACATCCAGGTAACCAAGGAGGATTAACCTGTCTATGACAATTCAATTTAATAGGGGCAGATAATGGCTTTTGACAAGTACTCAAAAAACAGTCAATTACTAACAAAACATTACAAGTGTATTTATTTCTAATTACATCATCGACCCCAAAAGAGAAGTCTGGTTCTCAGCCTAAAGAAAAAAGACTAACCATCAAGGGCAAAAGATGTCCCTTGGGGGATTTCAGCACCTGCTGAATTTGAAGATGTACCTAGAGTGTGTACTTGCTGAGTGGTAACCCTGGTCTTGTATACTTCTGTTGTGTTTTCCTTGAGGCAGTATATGTCAATTAATTCATATTCCTTTTAAATTTTTCACCATCTGGACTTCTTCCATAAGATAAGTTTTTGTCTTTTCATGGGCTGCACTGAATTGGAGTATTTTTTGTTCAATTTGTGCCAACTTACCCTTTTCCAATTTTGCAGACTGAGCTTGTTCAGCAAGCTGGGCTTGGAACCTTTGCCTTTATTCCTCTATCTCAACATAGAGATTAATTGAAGTGATGTTTGCTTTCGTTGACTTTAATTGTAATCATCTTTTGGGTATACATTAATTTTTACAACAGTAAGTAGAGATACCAAAATTGGTGTTCAATAGAGTAAAGGGCTGCTAGGACTTGACCATTTGAACCACCAACTAAGGGACATGTTGATGTGATTTTTATGACCGCACCAATCAGCAGAACAAAGTAATCCAAGGGCTACTCCATTCTATCTTGATCAAAGTATTCCGTGTGCTAAGATTGCAAAAAAATTCTCACGTTCAACTCCAAGGTTCCGAAATGCTTTGGAATACCCTTAGTTGGTTTGTTGTGAATTGTTGTTGTTGGCGTTTAAATTCGCACCTCTGGAATGCGGATTTGAAAACGGACAGCTATGCACAGATAAACTGCTCTTCAAATTAGGAGGGGAAGCTCGCTCTTGCTGATGGTGTTTGAAAGAAAGTAAACTAAAACTAAGTTGCCTATTTTTTTGGATCAGCTTAGAGCACAAGGTTTTTTAAACACAAACGCCGCAGCTGAGATTTTCTGATAAGAAGTTCAACTACGACTAACTTAGACTAAAGACGTTCCTAACCTCTCAAGTAATAGCAGAGCAAGAGAAGATATTTGTCAGTACTCTCTTGCAGTTAATCCTGAGAATCATACGACTCCTGTGTTTACCAGAGCTCAACATCTGAGGGAACACAAAGAAGAAGAAGAAGAGAGGTTGAAGATATCAAAAGACAAAGAAAAACAAGTAGCTTCTACTTCAAATATTAAATCTTCTCAAGAGAACATGAAAGCAGTTGCTGAAGGTTCGTCCTCAGCAAATTTTGATATTGTAGATTCATTGATGAAGAACAAAGTGCAGATTTCTCAGTTGGAGTATCTCCAAGATCATCCAAAGCAAGTGGACCGACTTCTCAAATTTGTGAAGAAAGGACCTACCAAGCAGCCCACATTGCTCGAATCATCCGTTCCAGCAGAAGACAAGCCTAAGCCCTTCTATATTTCTCTATATATAGGAGGTTACAAATTGAGCAATTGTATCATCGATTCCGGAGCTTCCGACAACGTCATGCCTCTACAAGTGATGAATGCTCTAGGACTTTCGTGCACCAAGACAAAGGACAAATGCTATTCACTGGAGTCCAAGTCGGTGCTGTTGGTCGGTCAATTGAAAGATGCTCAAGTAAGGTTGGCGGCTTGTCCTGAAAAGAAAATCATGATGACCATCCTAGTAGCTGACATTCCAGCAAGCTACGGGATGCTACTAAGCAGAAGCTTTTGCAAGGACCTCGGTGGAGAGATTCAGATGGATTGGTCTTCTGCAAATATTCCATTAAAGAAAGGAACTTTCAAGTTGGAACCAGAACCCAAATCTCAATTTGCGGTCGTGAAGTCTCAAGATCCTCAAGCTCAAGTTTTATATCAAGAAACGGGTCTTGGTACTTACGCCATGCTGTCGGAGGTTCCTGAAGAAAGTCAAGAGGTCGCATGCATCATAGAGAAATCAGCAGATGATCCTAAGTTGTGGACTTTACAGTTCGATGGGAGTTGTTCCACTGCTGGTTCGGGAGCAGGAGTTGTGATAATTTCTCCTGAAGGACAATTATATCCTTTTGCATACCGCTTGCAATTTGAATGTACAAATAATACGGCGGAATATGAGGCGCTTTTACTAGGTCTCAGGAATGCAAAAGATATGGGTATCAAATACCTTAAAGTCGAAGGTGATGCGGAGCTTGTTGTAAAGCAAGTCAGAGATCAATTCAGAGTGAAAGCAGATCGTCTTCGACATTATAGAAATAGGGTGTGGAATGCAATAGATTGGTTCGAAGCATTTGATATCAAGTATATTCCACGTCTAGAAAATAGCAGAGCAGATGCCCTCGCGGTATCAGCTTCACTTTTCATGCCACATTCTGACTTTCGTCAGAATGCGTTTGCCATTGAATTAATATACAGGCCAGCTGTACCTGACAACTGTGATAATTGGCAAGTCTTTAACGATGATGAACACATTAAGGAGTTTCTTGTTATGGGAGATAATTTCAAGGAATTGTTCTTTGAAGGCAGTTCATCTACTCACAGAGAAGCAATAACAGAAGTTTCTGATACGCCAAAGATTGCTGAAGATAAAGAAGTTCCAGAAGAACCAGAATCCAGCATAATCCAGTTGAAAGGAAATAAAATTCCCAAGGGTTTAGTTTCCTTGGAGAATATTTTTGACAGGCATGATAGATACATTCAAGAGCAGAGAAATTCAAGTGACAGAACTTCTGCCGAATATCAACAAGTCAATATTGGTACAATTGGCAAGCCCAAGCTTGTTAATTTGGGTACATGTTGCACGGTGGAGGAGAGCGAGAAGTTCATTTCTTTGTTCCAGCAATACCGAGATGTCTTCGCCTGGTCATATGAAGATTTAAAAGTTTTTACACCAAGAGAATTGTCTCACACAATTCCTCTTCGACCTGAAGCAAAGCCCTTCAGGCAAAAGCAAAGACACTACAATCCGCGGATTCAAGACACCATCTACGCGGAGATCCAGAAGATGGTGAATGCAAAGATCATCTTTCCGATCCATCATTCCACTTGGGTGTCGAATATAGTTCCTGTGCGCAAGAACGGAGAAATCAGAATTTGCGTCGATTTCAGGAACCTGAATCAATCATCGCTCAAGGATAATTATCCTTTGCCGATCATGGAGCACACTTTACAGACGGTTACCGGTTCAGAGATGCTGTCTTTATTGGACGGTTTTTCTGGTTATAATCAAATAGCGGTGGCTGAGGAAGATCAATTCAAGACGGCATTCACAACCCCGTGGGGTACATTTGCCTATGAAAGAATGCCCTTCGGCCTCATCAACGCCGGTGCTACATTTCAAAGAGCCATGGATTTGGCGTTTGGTGATTTGAAGAATAAAGTAATAGTTGTCTATCTTGACGACCTCACTGTTTTCTCAAAGACACGACAAGATCACTTTCAACATCTGGGGAAAGTCTTTGAGAGATGCAGATATCATAAAATATCCTTGAATCCCAAAAAGTCTATCTTCGCGGTGACGGAAGGCAAGTTGCTTGGCCACATCGTCTCCAAGGAGGGAACTCGAATTGACCCAAGCCGGGTTGAAGCTATCCGAAGTTTGTCTCTTCCAACAAGCAGAACAGGGGTACACTCTTTCTTTGGTAAGGTAAATTTCATACGAAGATTTGTACCAGATTTTTCTGAGTTGACTAAAGATATATCTGCTATGATGAAGAAGAAGACAGTTTTCAAGTGGACTAAGAATGACGGATTGACGATTTTCTTAGGATGATCTGAGATTGATGAATCAGATATGATTCATGATCTTTATTTCAGCTTACAGTGAAGTGTGTAGGTGTTTGCTGAGAGAGAGATTGTTAAAGTATTTTTGTCAGAGAATCTACCTTGTTGATTTCTAACTTCTCTTGCTCTGCTATTACTTGAGAGGTTAGGAACGTCTTTAGTCTAAGTTAGTCGTAGTTGAACTTCTTATCAGAAAATCTCAGCTGCGGCGTTTGTGTTTAAAAAAAACCTTGTGCTCTAAGCTTCCATCCAAAAAGATAGGCAACTTAGTTTTTAGCTTTACTTTCTTCAAACACCATCGCCAAGAGGGAGCCTCCTAATTTGAAGAGCAAATTTTATTCGCGGCATAGTCATTCGCTTTTCAACCGTGATTCCGTGAGGTGCCAATTCTAAACGCCATCAGTCATACCACCGTAAGCAATGGTGTTTTAAACAACAAAGAAAGCTTAAGCTTTATGTCACGGGTATGACCATCTGGCGTCCTACTGCTCCAGTTCAACAACCTGATCTTACACCTCTAGTTATCCAGCCGAGTTTCCAGATAATTGAAGGAGAGCAAGTGGACATTATCAGCAGCCTGAGAAGTTTCATCTTTGAGAAGAAGGAGACCCCTGCTCAGTGGAGAAACGCTGCTGCTATTATAGACAAAGAGGAAGAGAAAGCCGATATTGCAGCCGAGAGACCTGTCTTGCCACCACCCGCGTGGGACTAGACAATCCTGGCTTACAAAGTCTATACAAGGAGGAGAACAAGAACAAATCCGCTCTTCCAAGGAGAAGATACTTTCCTTCCACATATACATCCTGCAGAAGTTGGAGGATCATCCGACACAGTACCTGAATCCGACACAGTTCCTGAGTTCAACACCGTACCTGTGTTCGAAGAAGAAGAATCCGAAGCAATGGGTGATAACCGCAACAACGATGACAACAACAATCGCAATCGAAGAAGAGGCCCCCCGCTGCCTTGGGGTGACAATATTGGACCTTTGGCCTTAGGGGCAAATCACGAATTGCCTAAGGGGTCAAGAAAACACTTTCCACGTTTCCAAGGTGATGGAAGTCAACATCCTGATGATCATCTTTCAGCCTTTTCAACGGCTTGCGCTGTTTTGCGCCAGAAAACTGTTGGCGTTTAAATTCGCACCTCTGGAATGCGGATTTGAAAACGGACAGCTATGCACAGATAAACTGCTCTTCAAATTAGGAGGGTAAGCTCCCTCTTGCTGATGGTGTTCAAGAAAGTAAACTAAAACTAAGTTGCCTATCTTTTTGATCAGCTTAGAGCACAAGGTTTATAAAACACAAACGCCGCAGCTGAGATTTTCTGAGTTAAGAATTTCAACTACGACTAACTTAAGCTAGAGACGTTTCTAACTTCTCAAGTAATACGCAAAGCAAGAGAAATTAGAAATGGACAAGGATGATTCTCTAACAAAGTGCTTCAATAAACTCTTTTCCAACAAACATCTACACACTTCAATATAAGCTGAAATCGAGATCATAGAAGCATAACACAAATAACGGAAATCTGAGACTTTGGATCAAGGCAAAGGAGGCTCATGATTTTATTACTCAAACTTCTAGAACAAAGCTCACTTCTAACATGCCCGGAACAAGAAATTGCAGCTAAAGAGGCTTGCAATCTTGCTCTTACACAATAGAAACAGCAATCACACTAACTCCTTGTTGGCTAAAGAGGCTCAACAATTTGCTATCACAACACAATTGAACGACACTTGAATAACAAATAGAAGGCAAAATAGGCTCAGCGTTTTGTTATCACTAGCATGGTTTCAGACAAGGGTTTTAGGTTAAGCTGCTCTTAGCAGACCCAGATCGTCAGAAATTGAAACTTTTGCGTTTTAACCCCTCATGCAAGACATGCACACCCAAATTTTGACCTTTTGACTGATTTGACAAGACTTTTACTCATTTCTTCAAAATGTCTAAGTTTAACAAAAATTTTAATTTTGGGGTACAACATTGGCTCTGTTTGGGGACCATGGCGGATACTTTCGGCATAGGAGAACCATAGAATCTCTGGAGTTTAATGCTTAATGCAGTGCCTTGTCCATTGGGTATCGGAGTCAGCATCATTTCCTAATCACCTAATTTGCAGGACATTCCTTTATCACCTATAACCGGACTTCCTAAAAAAATCACCTAATAGTTGGACTTCCCTAAAAATCACCTAAAACAGGACTCCTAATCACCTAAAACACGACAGGACTGTTACGAAAGGGGAAATACAACATAACGAAAACAATATGGAAAGGGGAAACACATCACGAAAAACAAGGAAAAATATGTACAAAGATTTACTCCACCTCTGAAAGATGTCCTTTCTGCCTGGAAGGCTTTACTTCTCTTCTCTTTGGTATCGCAGGAGACAATTCTTCAGGGATGAAGATTCTCATATCTTCATACGTCCATCCAGACGCACCTTGACAAAAGTCAGAATATGGCGCAAGGAAGGAAGCAGGCATTGCTGAATCACCAACTTTGTTGTCATTCATTTTCGAGATGTCTCTGGTATCAATCCTTTTATCGTCGATCTCTGGAATATCTTTGAACTCTTCAAACCAATCAATCGCGTTCCACACCCGATTTCTATAATGTCGCAAATGATCCTTTCTGATTTGAAAATACCCTTTGATTGGCTCATTGATCAACTCCACATCCCCTTTAACACATAGGAGTTCAATTCCCATATCTTTGGCATTTTTGAGGCCTAATAAAAGCGCCTCTTTTTCAACTTCAGTAAATTCCAATTGCAAGCCATATGACAATGGGTACAATTGTTCTTTAGGAGAGATGATCACTTCCCCTGCTTCTGATTTTGTATTAGAACAACCCTCATCAAACTGTATTGTCCATAAATTTGCATCCTCTGTCGGTCTCTTTTCTGGACAAGCCATGTTCTGGTCTTCACTTTCTATCTCTGACAACGTCACATAATTACCAAGACCTATTCCTTGATAAAGGGTTTGGGGCGGGGGGTTTGGGATTTTCACCACCATGAATTGGGATTTGGGTTCAGGTTCTATCTTGATTCTGCCTTGCTCCACAGGCATGGTTGCAAACGACCAATCTAACTGCATTGCACCACCAAGATCTTTGCAGAAACTCCGGCTCAACAACATCCCGTAGTTGGGTGGAATGTCAGCCACTAGGATATTCATCACAATTCTTTTCTCTGGACAAGCTGCCAAGCTTACTTGAGTGTCCATTTGTCCGACCAACGATACCGACTCAGACTGAAGTGAATAGCACTCGTTTTGAGTTTCTGTGCACGAGAGTCCCAATGCCTTCATCACTTGTAGAGGCATTACGTTGTCTGAGGCTCCTGAATCAATGATACAATTGCTCAATTTGAACCCTCCTATATACAAAGATATATAGAAAGGTTTAGGCTTTTCTTTCACTGGAACAGATGACTCGAGCAATGTAGGCTGAATTAAAGCTTCTTTCTTCGCATGTATTATTTTGTCCAGCTGCTCAGGATGATCACGAAGATATTCCAACTGTGAAATCTGCACCGTGCTCTTCATCAAGGCATCTACAATGTCAAACTTGGTTGGAGATGGGTCTTGAGCAACCGCTTTAGCATTCTCTTGTTCTCTAGCTCTCCTCCTTTCTTCCTCTTTTTGCGCTTGTAGTCTCTCTTCTTCTTTCTGCGCTTGCAAGTGCAAAGCACTTGTGAACACCGGCAAGGAGTGTCTTCTGTGATTCGCTGCAAGAGAGTAATGGCGGAGGTCTTCTTTTTCTTCAATAACGGGTTCAAAATATCCCGTTGCGGAGTCGCCATCGAAGTTGTCCGTCTGTGGTGAAACAACATTCGAACTTGGTGTTGGGACGAAACTGGAACTGGGTGCAGTATCAGCATATCCCATAATCTGATTCATTCTTAAGTTCTCAGGACATGTAGAACCGGCATGCTCATCGGTATCATGAAAGGAACAAAATACTGCGTGTGGTGCAGCTTCAACTGTTTGTCTTGGTGGAGGTGTTAGCAACCGCGGCTTGTAACTATTGTAAGGCTGAAAATCATTTCTCCTTGGTTGACACAGTTGCTGAGGTTGATATTGTTGTTGAAGTTGATATTGTGGTGGTGGTAGCGCGAGCATCTCATTGGCTACCTTTTGTAGTAGTGGATCTGCAGAACTCTGAACAAGAGGCCTGATTGAATCCTTCTTCATTATGCCAGAAGTGATCATATTATCTTCTAGCTCAATGGCATGTCTTTGTGCATCCGTCAATTCTGTTTCTTTTGCTGTCTTCAAGAAGAAAGCTATCTCTGGTGGAAGAGCATTTATGAAGCAACTTATCAGAATCTCCGGTGATGGATTGAGTGTAGAAGAAATTCGTGTAACAAGACGATTAAATCTTGCTACAAACTCCCTCATGGGCTCGTTGCTCTCCATCTTTGAATTTGCAAGTTGGGAAAACAACAGATGACTCTCTTCAGCGGGCTTGAATCTCGCCAAGAATTTCTCGATCATAGTCGCCCAGCTTGTGATAATACCCGGCTCTAAGTGACTGAACCAATCAGCAGCATTTTCAATAAGAGTCTCCACAAAGAGACGCACTGCGATGTCTTCATGTTCCACGTGCAAGATGGCGCAGGCCGTTGAGAAGGCTGAAAGATGATCATCAGGGTGTTGGGTTCCATCGCCATGAAACCGTGGAAAGTGCTTCCTCGACCCCTTAGGCAATTCATGATGTTCCTGCAAAGCCAAAGGTCCAATGATGTTACCCCAAGGTAATGGGGGTGGACGTCTCAAGTTCCTTCCAGCATTATTGTTGTTATCACCCATTGCTTCTGCTGAATCAAGCAATAGGGTGCCAGATAGCAAGCTTTATTACTAAATCTAGAAACAAGATAACAACTAAAACCCTAAAAAGCAGAAAAAGCGGAAAACGCCAACTATTACATCTTATCTTCTTTCTATCCTCAAAGAATGGATAAGGATGATTCCAAGAATAGAAAGAAAGCGGGAAAGAAAGCTTCTAGAAGAAAGCTGCTTTAAAGCTCGATCACATCCGCTAGGAAGTTTGAGATCGTGTCCCGGTTCGGTGCATCTATTCCATCAACGGCAAAACACCGCTTTTCAAGAATATCTTCGGCATCTGCAATAGATCTCTGGAAATCTTCAATCTCATTGGCCGCTTTATTGAACTTTGCCGACATCATTGAAACATGACCTATCCTTCCGCCAACTGGGCTGCAACTATGAACAACGTTCTGGAACTGATTTTGCACCTCCTCAAGCCCGACATAAGAACCATCTTCAAGATTGTACTAAGAGGGGATCTCTATGACAAATTCACTGATGAAAAGGAGAGCTTCAACCACCCTTTGCATCCAAGGTTGGAAACGGTGGCATCTTTACGAACCGGTGACCACGTTGAGCAAGTGATGATGGTAGCAGCCACCTGCGTCCTTGAACTCTCCACACCCGACATTCTTGGGCAATGTCTTATGTTTTTCTTTCATCCATCTTTGTGCAATCTTCTTGCTGTATTTGTCTTTATGCATATTCCACATCTTTTCACATTCATCCCTCGAAAGAGTTACACTTTCAGGCCATGGGGGAATGGAAAAACACTTTTCAACCATATCAGGCTTTAAACTGCAAATCAACCTGCCATCTGCTGACTGGATCTCCCTAGTAGCCGGGTTGTAATGCTTAATGTCTGGCCGATTCTGAACTCAGGCTACGAACTGATATAGGAATTGTATTAGCTGCGAGGAGTCCAGAATGACCCAGGTTCTTGATTGAAGTGTTGCCTGCTCTCTCCAAGGCACGTAGGTCGAACACCGGCTTGACATGATGCAAGTCTGTCTCAGCTGTTTTGATGTAATTGTGAAAAAGTGCTGATTTGGACTTGAAAACATTAGGAGTGTACTCCATTTCAGAAAACTTGAAGAATGACTGTAAACTCGCCCTAGTTCGGACAAGTCTTGAACAATTTCTATTTTTAGAATGTTGATTTTTGTGCTCCAACGGACAAATTTTTTGAAATTTTTTTCTGAGATATGGGTTTTGTTTAGAAAATCGATGCAAGACAACCCAGATCATCCGTTTTTGAAAATCTTGAATTTTGACTTAAAAGCGGCAAACCTAATTTCTTCAATATTTCCGAAAAAAGGCATCTGGGTTTTGTTCAGAATATCGTTAGAAATGGACCCAGTTGATTGGATTTGCAAAACTCTGACGTTTGAATGAAAAAGCAGCCAACCCTAGGTTTTTGGAAAAAAGTTGCGATATGGGTTTTCTTCAGAAGACTGATTGGAAAGGACCCAGATGGTTGAATTTTGAATGCACTGAGGTTTTCACTGACATGCAAGATAAAAGCACTTGCTGCAACTTGATGAAGTTCTTGAAAAATTCTTCAGAAGGTGGAGGCAAAAAGACCCAGATGACTGAAAAATTGAAAGCCTTGACCTTCTGCTTGAAAAATTTGATCTTCTGGAACAAAAAGCTTGAAAGAACAATGGTTTATGCTTGCTGGTCTGAAAAATCTGATGTAAAACCAACAACTATGGATTCTTGAATCACAAAAATTTCTCAAACTTGCTGCTCCAACTTTCTCCTCTGGATGCTACCTGCAAAAATAATGAAAAATACATTGAAAAGAAGTGTTAAATAGACTTAGGGTTCGATTTTAGGTTTTGCTTTTTTTTTTCTGCTTTTATTTCAAAACCCTAAATCTCATCTTCTCAACTTGGACGCCATCTTCCTCTTCTCACAATTTTGAAATTTTGAAAATCTCAAAAAAAACTCTAAGGCATGAAGATTTGGGCGCCTTTCTCCAAGAGGGGCGCTCAACTTCACCAGACTTAGTCAAAATTTCCACTTTTTCAACTTTTCTCCATTTTAACATGCCACTTCGCCTCTGATTTCTCGTTGACAGATCAACCCGACTGACGAGCTGAGTGATTCACGGCGAAGCCTGACTGATTCTGAAAAAGATGTTCTGGAGGCACCTCCGGCTAAAAATTTGATCTCGGCCTCCGAATTCACGGGAGGCTTTTCCTTCTAGGGGCACCCAACTTCTTCAGTGTTAGCCATTTTTCCTGATTTCCAAGTTCTTCCTTCTCCCTTTGATCTTCTGGTGAATCTTCGGTTCCGGGAGCTACGTTGATCGGACTGACTGTCTGAGTGTTTCGTTGGATAGCCAGACTGATTTTGGCGAGGCCTTCTTGGACGTTACTTCTGCAAATTCCATCATTTGGAGGCTTTAAAATTTGAAGCCCTTCTTCATTGAAGCCCGCTATCGAACTTAGAAAATTTTCCAATTTATTTAGGTCTCTCACTTCCTGCGGGCGACTTTGTGGCCGAATCTTGAGCTTCAATTCCGGATTGGCCGATAGAGCGTACTCATTGCGAAGCTGACCAGTGAGGAGAATGAAGGGGGTGCTTTCACGGAACCGTTTGTCAAAAGTGAAATTTTATCGCGCCTTCAAAGGTTGAAACCTATCTTGGCCCGGGGAGCAGGTTTATAACCGCCGTTTATTTTTTGACTTTTTGACTTTTGCTTTGAATTTCTCTTTTCAACTCTCGTCGGACCTTCTGTTCAGCCTTTTGAATCTAATGACTGCGAGCTCCGTTTGTCGTGCTGAATAGCTCACTGCAAAGCCAGTTGAATTCTGAAGACATCCCGTTATAGCTTCGACTGCAAATTCCTCTGTCTGCATCCTTGAAAAGTTGGGCGCCTTTCTCTTCTTAGGGCGCCCAGTTTCTCCAGACTTAGAAAAATTCATAATTTATTCAACTTCAAGTTTCAGATTTTCACTTCATACCTTCTACTTTGACTTGAATTTGCCGGAGACTGGATCATCGGATGCTCTGACGGGGATATCCATCGCGAAGCTGACTGAAAACTGAGCAACTTCCATTGGAGACCGTAACCCTAATTCCTTCATTTGGCACCCTGAAAAGGTGGGCGCCTTTCTTCAACTGGGGCGCCCAAACCTAGCAGACTTAGAAAATTTTCATGACTTTTCACTTTTCTTCCTCGATCCTCGTGCATGTTCATCATTTCACTTTCTGCTGGAAGTTTTGAATGCTAAAATTAACGCCTGGCAGTCGGATGACCTCCATTGATGACCTCGGAACTCCAGATATGCTTCTGAAAAAGCTGAATAGACCCAGTAGGGCAAAACTAATTATTTTAAGATTCTGACTGCACCAGCCTGATACGGACACATTTTGAGCCCAATCAAAATCAGGTTGGACCACGGACCAACTTTCTATTTTTAGAAAATTTTGCCAGTATCCATTTCGAAAGAAACCCAGAAAAACCCAGAAAACTTTACTATTTAGAAAATTTCTAAAAATAGCGGTTTTCCTAAAATTTAGGGATGAAAAACTGAGATCTGGGTTTTGTAGGTTAAGCTGCTCTTAGCAGACCCAGATCGTATGAAATTGAAAATTTTGTGTTTTAACCCTCCATGCAAGACATGCACACCCAAATTTTGACCTTTTTCATTGATTTGACAAGACTTTTACTCATTTCTTCAAAATGTCTAAGTGTAACAAAAATTTTAATTTTGGGGTACAACAGTTGTTTACACGAGGGGACTTACACAATCGTTCATAACACTTGTAGATAGCAACGGATGGATAATTGGAAGGGATTTTATGCAATGCAAATGATTTTGCAATTAGGTACATTTTCCTAAACTAACCAGAAATAAATGGAATTGAAATGAGTGCAAGGGTAAGAAGGTTCTAGATTCTATTCTAAGGCGGGACGTGGGATCGATTTCAACAAGCTTCAACCGAACTATGCTCCACCTCACGTTGGACAATTTACACAAAGTTGGTGCAATCTTCAAAGGGATGGCAAGAGGTTTTCAAGTTACAATCCAGCATCAAGATATTGTCAAGACGACGCATACCAACATATGGATTGCAACTGAAGTTAAGCTTATGAAATGCTCCAGTTGACCACACAAGGCAAACTTGCCATCAGCAAGCCGCTAGTGGTATGGAATAAAACGAAGTTGCCTCGATCAACACCACAAATCCACAACTACTATCTACTTACATGAAATGAAAATTGTGCTACTTTAAGCTAGTTTACTCTATTTGGAGTTGAAGGGATGAAAAATCCTTGCTAGCTATCCATAACAAAGACAAATTTCACCATCAATGAAAAGATCTATTATGAAAGTTTTACACAACAATCTCTTACAAAACTTTCCTTCTTCTCCACACTCAGCTATCAAACAAAATGTCTACTCTCTGATATCTCCTCTAATCTAATACATTACAAATGAGGGGGACTCCCCCTTTTATAGATGGCCAAATCTAATGGACGGCTCAGATTACAATCAAATCAAAGGCTCTGATTGAGCCACCTCAGCCCTAACCCTAAAAACTGTCAGAATGGGGAGTGGTACAATAAATGAATCAAAAATTCCCACTCACTCCCAAAATAGTAAAGGCAATCAATGCCCACAAGCAGTCTTCTAGAAGATCATCATCCAGAAATGCATTCCCGTTCTCCTTAAACTCTGGAGCTGCTCATGCAAGTTATCACTAATCATCGCAGCCCTGTCGATGTGCTCCTTTCCTTCTAGCACAAGGTTGATGTAATAAAACATCCACAGTTCGAAAATGAACGCCTGAGGACAACCTCCAACTCTGCTCAACATCATGATCAAGTCATAGTACTCCTGCTTCAAATCATTTGATATAATCTGCCTCAGTAGCTTTGTACGAGAGGGCCTGGGCTTGTTCATCCAGCAAGTATTAATCGCCTCTGTACGTCTCTTGAATGTAGAAGCATACATTCGTTTAACACGCTCTCTTGTTTTGTAAATCATCTTCTTGTGTGCTGGGATTTCAAAAGCTTCGCTGATAGCTGCAGGAGTGAGGTTGGCAAACACTTGACCATCTGGTGAGACAATTGACCTGTGATCAGGCTCATAACAGTTGGCGCACTCCATCATCAGCTCCGAGCACTAAATAGCTGGCAGGAAACCAGCAGCTGCAAATAGTCCACTTCGAACAACGTTGTGCGAAGTGATTGAAGGTTGGTGACTGCCAATCCCCAGAATCTGATTTTTGAAAGTCTCCAAGTTGAAAGAGCCCAAATTGGTGTCAGCTAGCTTGCCCAACTTCGAAGTAAACTTTGACTCCGGCATGAAAGACTTGCTCAGCTTTTTTATCACAGCCTGCCTGGATGCACCATTGTTTTCTCTGCCAATTGCTCTTACTTCAACCATCCTACAAAACAATAAACAATCATCAGCAAATCAACTTAGAAAAAAAATAAAATATCATGCAAGGGCTGCTAGTTGACTTCAAGAATTTGAGAAGTTGCAATATTCATATCTCATTTGCAAACCTCACTTCTCCTTCACAATCTCAAACTTTCAACACATAGAAAGTTTCAGCAACAGTCTTTAGCAAGTTCAACACTTTCAGCAACTTCAATGAGACTTATCAAATTTCCAAGTTGGCTGCAGCAACTTCACACTTAGAGAAAGTCGACCAACTTTACTTTAGCAATTAGACTCTTTTAAATTCGCACTTCAGCAACTCCAGACTTAGATTTTCAAACTTCAGCAACCTTCTCCTACTCAAATTGAATTTCTCACTTGCACTGCAACTTCAAACTTCACACTCAACTCAGCTTCAATCACTGCAACTTCAAACTCAGAGCAAGTTTGAATTCGAATTTCTTCAGCTGGTGAAAAGAAATGAATAAACTTCAGCTCATATAGGCAATTTGAATTCTAAAAGGAGGCCAATTTTAGCCAGTTCATTAAGTCTCCACTACTTCCAACAAGAATTTGAATTTCCCTCCTCTAACAATTTTAACACTTGTCTCTTGACGCTTGGAATCTTGACCTTCTAGAACTTCAACTTTGACTGGCGTATTTTCAGTTCACTTTCGAAAAATATTTATTTTAAATTCACTCTTTAACAAATTTTAATTCACCAATCGGAGCTCTGTTATTCAACTTTTCACTTTTGACTCTTGGAAAATTCATACCGCGAAGAATTCAATGAAAATCATCTAGGGAAACAATTTCAAATTCATCGTCTGAAGCATCTTTCCTTTGAAAACACATTTTATTCAATTTGACTTGGAAAATTTTAAATTTCCCTTAGGAAAATTCATTACGTCAAGTGCCGATCAAGTTCTTCATGTCGAAAGCCTCAGCGAAGTGCAGAAGACTTTAAAATCAACTCCTTGTCGAAGATCTTAAATACCCAGAAGAAAGATTTCCTCATAACATTTTGAATTCATGGGTATACAACGAACGGGTTCATTTAATTTTTTTGAATTTTGAACCTTAGAAAAAATGATTTTCAACAAATTTATTCTTGTTCTTCACATTTGTGAGTATTCTTTTGCTCTTACTTGAAATTTCTCATCGACCCTGTGAAGCTGGCATTATCTGACTTCTTATCTGGCAATTTCATTCACATTTCAAGAATTTTCATCACTTCACCAGACTTGGGCGTTATTTTCTCAGAGATGGAAATATTGTGCCTTAGAAGAAATTTAAATCACTTAGCACTTTTGAATTTTTCCTATTTTCAATCACTTAGCCAAAAACTGTTGGTTGGAAATTTTGTATTCTCGTGAAAGCGTACAAAATTGAGATTTCAACCACAGCACGTGAGTTTGAACTCTCCTAATTAAGGGAAGGCTTCCCCTTTAACTAAATAAAACTAAATGGATGGGACAGCAATCGTTCCTCTTATTTCAGGAAAGATTACGTTCTTCTCTCTTCACAGAAAAGACACAGTAAATGTTACTAAAACTTATTACAACAACTATGCAGTGAAATTAAGAGAGAGGAAATAAAGTTTCCTGAAAGCACAAAGACTTCCGTTATTTCCTCCGGGACGGGAAAACAATTCGATAAGCACAAAGTCTTGAAGAATGAAATCCTATCAACCTTTTTCAGAACGATTACTTTATGGAAATATACAAGATAAAACAGCTCAAAGACTGTAATTACAATGTATCTTTTAACTACTCTAAATGAGAAATACTTATGAGCACAAAGACTTATAATTCTTCTCTATTTCTAACACTAACTATGAATTCAATTCTCACATTTACAGCACAAAGTCTGCAAATATTTAAATCAAATCTCTTTTCAGCAATCTTCAACAATTCTCAAGTAATCACAATATAATAAAACAAGGATTCAGCTCAAAGTCTGAAATTCCAGCTTCTTGATATCACTTGAAAATTCACAATATTTCACTATAAAGCTCAAAGACTTTATGAGTACAAAATTCTGCAGAGTTTTCTTGCTTGCTAAAAAGATAAAGATTACAATAGACCCCTCAAGTATTTATAGGAGGAGGGTCTGGAGAAAAAGGTGGGAGGATCTCAACAAACTTGAGAAAATCTCTCAACCGATAACTAATTGCGATTGACTTATTCAAAATTACAATCCAAATTGTGATTTGTCTTGTAAGATTTTACATGTAATTACATTTTCAAAAATTACAAGGAAAGAACACTTGCAATTGCAAAATTTGTTTTTACATATATATTGTCGAAAGTAAAATTACATAAAACAATCTAAAACTTTTAATCTGTTTCATTCCTATCTTTGAAAGATAAGAATTTGCTGATGATGGTCTGCAACTCATTTGGATCTGGACCCAATGTGTTCTTGGCCACTGCAACTGTCTTCAAAATTACATCAAAGTATCTGATAGTTGCCAATCTATGCTCTTCATAATTAGTTTGCATTTTCTCAAGGATTGTTTGATGATTGACAAGCTTTTGAATCGAATCCATAGAAAATTGCTCTGATTCCATTTGTTGACGAAGACTGGCTGCCATTTCTGAAGTAACTGAATCAGCTTCAAGTAATTCATCCTCTTGATTTAAAACCGTACATGAGATCTTGTCAAAACTTGAAAGAATATCCAGCTGAACTTCATCATTCATTTCTAAAGTGGCCTGGATATCTTTGATAAGATCTTGAATGACCAATGATCTATTTGTCATAAGTTCTTCAAATTCTATGTACTTCTCTCTATTTGGCAAGATCGAGTTGCTGCATAGAACTTGTAACTTAACTTGATCTATCTCATGCCAGATTTTTAAATCTTTCTCAAGTGATTCCAAACTTTGCTTGAAGGCTTCTAAAGCCTGATTCAGCTTTATCTTTGCTATTCTAACATTCTTGAAAACTTGCAATGTTTTCTCAATCATTGGAATACTTTGCTCAATTAGCTGAGTTATCCATGAATCAATTGCCTTGGCCTTTTGTGCAATTCTTTCTAATTGTCTAACTGATTCATTTGGAGGAGCTGTAGATAAAGAATCAACTGCCTCTGATGATCCTGTAATCCTTTGAATGACTAAAACCAACTGAGCATTGTCTTCTTTGAGCTTTTCCTTTTTAGCTAAGAGTTCATTATAGCTTTGTGTCAGAATTGTCACTGAACTCTGAGCATCCTGCATCATATTGGCATGAGTCTGCTTGCCCAATTCCACCCTTGTGAACTTGTAATCAGATACCTGCATTTCTTCATGTGGTTTATCAACTAAGGACTCTGCAATTTCAGCATATTTCATTCTGTTGCTGTCAACAAAAACTTGTGAGACTGTTTTAGCTTTCTTTGGAATCACTGGTTTTGATTTCTTCAATTTTCGGAAATCAAAAATATCAGGAGACACTGCCTGTTTCTTTCTTTTGGGAGCAATTGAATTCAACCATGGAGGAAGATCCAAGGTTGTCACATCTGAAATGGCAACTGCAGTCTCTGTAGAAATAGCCTCAGTTTGTGATACAACAGAAATTCTCGGAGGTGCCTCGGTTTGTACAGCAACTATGTTTTGTGCAGAAGACAAATTACAACTAGGATTGGCCATGAAACAATCAAAGCTTGTTACAGACGTATCAATTTCTGGAAGAGTTGTTTCTGACATGGCTGAAAAGATTGGATTGATATCAAAAATACTCTTGAAGTTACTAGGCAAGTTCATCATGGGAGTATCCGTTACAGATGAAGACTGATGACAAGTCTCTTGTGGTGGAATAGAAGGAACAAAAACGGTGGAAAAGGAATCAACATCACTGTCGATAGGGGACATAGGAGATATAGCTGATTCTGGTATTGGAGCTTCAACGTGAGGAGTTATCTCACTTAGAATGGTAGAGGTCTCAAGAACCTCGCCTTCTTCTTGCTGATCTAATACCTGAATCTGCATTTCGTTGACTTCCTTACCCTTTAGTGTTTCCCTATCCAATGGTTGTTCAGGAGCTCTGCTTACTTTCAGCTTGATTCTGGTACTTGAAGAGGAAGCTCCTTCTTTAGATTGTTCCTTGATTTCTAATTTCAATCCTCTAGGACCAGCTGGGTCATCTTCAGCTCTAACTTTGATTTTGATAGTCTTGACACCTATACTTTTGAGCCAAGAGTTGGTGTTCGCCAAGACTGATTGGAATCTATCAAAGATAGAGACGGATTCCTTTTGAGACCATTGAATTGTAGGAATGGGAGCATTAGCAACTCCCTGTTCTTCGTACTCAGGATCCAAAATCTGCTTATCATCAATCACTCCTTCCGGAATTAAAGTCAGATTTAGGTCAATTATTTGCTCCAAAGTCAGCTTGCAATAATCCATTTTGTATACATCCTTTTCTGTACGGAGGTCTGCCCAAATGTCCTCAATGCGGTGAACATGAGTGAAGGAGGCTCTTTTTATTTTATCCTTCATCCTTCTGTAATCAAAATCCACCCTAGCTTGGAATCTTTTCAATGTTATCTCCTGAAGTTCAGTTTCCATTGCTTTGGCTCTTGAAGAGGTTGTCAAAGAATACCTGCCGATTACCAATGGATTATGTGAAGAAATACCAATTCCAGACTTGTGTTGTGAAGCTTGACGTGAATGAACTGCCATTAACTGCCTTCCCGGCTCCATCAGAATGATCTTATCAGTTGGATATCTCGGGAGCATATAAGGTTGGTCTTCAAAACAGCCAACTCTCATATAGGTGAATGTTGGAAATTGAAGAAACAAGCAGCCATATTGATTTACCTTATTCCAAGCTGCCTCAGATACCCTGTTATTTACCAACTCTTTATCAAACAAACACATAAAATAACCAAAGAAGGCATCTTGAACCCTTCTATAATGTGCTCGACTTGGAATGAAAGTCAGCTGATCATAATATTTCCATACAGGCACCAACGATCTGTCACCTTCAGGAGATAGGCCTGGAAAATGCCTCAAGGAAGCTGCTATGTAAACCAAATATGAATTCATATAGAAGGTTAGAGTGGTAGGAACCTGTGCAAGCTGTTCACACAAACAATCACTGATTATTTCTCCCCAGAAAATTGGATGATGTGCTTTTCTAATGACAACCATGAACTTGTACATCCAGCTTTCAAACACACTAGAAACTTTCAACCCTGCAATTCTGCTCAGAAGAGTGATCATGTCGTTAATTTCTTCTATAAAATCAGACCGGTACAACTTAGGCATACGGGTCACACAAGGTCGTGATTTAAGAAGCCATTTAGAGTTGATGTGTTTAATACAATCACTCTTTTTCTGCTCAAAATGTCTGTGAGCACTCTTCAATGAAATCTCTGAATAAGTAGTTGCATCAGGTACTCTGAAAACCCTATTGATTGTTTCGGCATCAAGTCTGATAACTACGTTGCCATCATCATCCTTGATTGTTCTGGATTGTCTATCAAAGCGTGCTGCACATGCAAGGACGAATTCTGGTTCAAGGGCAGCAACAGGAAAAGAAGCCACCAGATGAATATGACTTCTCAACAACTTTTGCATATCAGAAGAAGTGGATTTTTCAGCTCTTTCAAGAAATTCAGACATATCAATATGCCCTATTTCTGTGTCTTTGATCTCGTCGATATTTGAAACGACGTGAGATGGGGAAAACTCATTCTGATATTTGTCAAACTTATACTTCATCTTCTTGCCTGCTGGAGAAGTTGGCTCGTCTGTCATTGAACAGGAATCTGCAAGACTGCGGTGAAAACCCCATAAGGTCAGAACATCATCAGCATCAACGTGAGTGGACATGGCGGAACTCAAACCCTAGAACAATGAAATGGATTTTGGAAGAAAGATGGAAGACAAATGAAGATGAAATCGAAATGAATGGAATGGTGGCAATCAAAAACAGTATGTCTCTTCTTGAAACAGCAAGATAAAGAGATCTTTGGCTTGGATTTGGAATTTCGTCCAAAAAGGTCAACTTTTGTGCTTTTTAAGGTAATTCGGGTTTTTTTCACACTTTAGCAATTTCTGCTTTTTGCAATTTTCACAAAGGCAATCGGGATTTTTCGGAAGTTTAACAATTTTTCAACCTTGCAATTTTTAAAAATTGTTTTTTAAAAAAAATTGTTTTTTCAGCTGCGAATCCCGAAATTGTATTTTTGGGCTAAAAATCCAAAATGAGAGACAAAGTGAATTATTTATTTTGTGAAAAATGATGATGGATATTTGAAGTGGCGAAATGAAATGAAAGAAATGAGCATGGTATATGAAAGTTTATTGCTGGAAATGGATGGTGAAATGAAAAACATGTCTTCATCATAAGGCAGCATTTTAAAAGTGAAAAATGCATTATGTATGGAAGTGTAGAAGTATGTGAAATGAAATGGAAGGCAAAATTTCAATGAAATGGAGAAGGCGTGTGAGATGAAATGTATATGAGAAAAACGCATTTTTATATGAGAGCGAATGGAGGTAATATGATACGAATGTGGTTTACAAAAACGCGTTTTAAAGTGAAGGCGGACTTTTAAGAAGAAAAAAACGCATTTTAATAATGAAAAGCAGTAAGAAAAAAAACGCGTTTTAATGTAAGACATAAAAAAAAAAACTAACAAAAATACATAGACAAGCAAAGGCGAGGCAGTAAAAAGAAGAAAAAAACGTGGAAAATGAAAAACGCGTTTTAAAACAGACATAAAAAGCTGAAACGTGGTATGTAGAAGACAATAACATTGATAATAAAGCAAAACGCATATAAATGACAATAAAACATGGAAAGGAAGATGAAGAAAAGCGAATCATACCTGAAGAGGAATTCGAACTGGAAAACAATGATAAAGCAAACCCTAGGCGTGTTGAAAAAAGATAGAAACTCGGCTATTTACTGGTGAAAATCCGAATTTGAAGCATTAAGGTCGACCAAATCTCCATAAAATGAGGAAGTAAATGCAAGGAAGAATTCAACCAGCCCGAATCTGAGAAGAATCGGACTTTTCAAAAGCTTTTGTAATGAAAAATGACATCAAAGACATAAATCGGGCTTTTTCTGAAGCTTTACATGCCTTTTTTAACAAAATCGGGTTTTTGAAATCAAATAACAATTTCACTTTTAAACAGATTCGCACTTTTCAAACCAAAAAGCAATTTTCACTTTAACAAAAATGAACATTTGAAAAATTCGGACTTTTAGATGACTTGAGCAAAATCGGGCTTTTTAATCATTTTAACAATTTTGCTTTTTTGTCAAAATACAAAGACCTTAACAAAATCGGGTTTTTTAGGCACTTAAGCAATTTCGGGTTTTTTAGAAACTTTAGCAATTTTGCCTTGGAGTCTAAATTTCCCTATTTGCTGAGTTGCTCTGAAAACCCGAAATTGATGAAAAAGACACCAAAAACAACTCAGAAATCGACGAAAACGGAAACGTAAGGGGAAAAAAGAGTAGCCCAAAGGTTAATCAACCTAAAACAGAGATTTTCCACCCTTTGCACCTCGTAATGCGTGCCTTAGAGAAGAAAAATCTTAAGTTTTAAGAAAATTTTGATTGGTTATCTAAATTTTGAAACGAGTTAAAAATTTAGGATAACAGTGAGGAAATTTTTTTATTAACTCGCTTATGCAATTTAATGTTTTGAGTGCATTTTACATATCCTAAAGGATATTTCAAATTTCAACGCTTAGCACATTTTACTTAACATTATGAACTTTGGGCGCAATTTGCATAGTGTAAAGGATAAGCTTCCAAGGCCTTAAGCTCTTCACTCTTTAAATTACCTTCACCTTGGCGCATCTCATGTGTCCCAGAGGATAAACTTCATTTCAATGCCTTAGCAATATTTACTCACCACCTTGCATTTTCAACACCTTTGACCTCCTTTTGAACTTGGGCGCATTTGAGACATAGAGGAGGATTTTGACTTTCAACGCCCTTGGTATTTTGTCTTTACATGCCTTGATTTGGGTGCATATCATGTATGAAGAAGGATAAACTTTTCAACGCCACCTTTGACCACCTTTTGAACTCCTTGTTTAGCATGGGCACATTTAGCATAGGGTAAAGGATAAAGCCGCCAACAACACGTTTGACTCTTTGACTTGCTTTGAAGCATGGGCGCATTTCAAGGTGCTGAAGGATAAGCTTGACACTTAGAAATTTTTGCATGCCATCACCTTGAGGGCGCGCATATGGAGGCATGAGCAGGATATTCAACACTTAGAATATTTTAAACATCTTCATTTTTCTTGAGGGCGCATTTGGAGGCATGAGCAGGACGAGACTTCAATGCCTTAGAAATTTGTTCAACCATCTTGCTTATGAGGGCGCATTTGATGGGGTCTGCAGGATGAAACTCTTACTTAGAACATTTTTCCTAACCACCACCTTGCATGGGCTCATTTGAGCATAGGAGGACATTTCACTTCTTTGACCTTTTGACTTTCTTACTTAGCTTGAATGGGCGCATTTTACCCCTAGAGGTGGATGAAACACTTAGAATATTTTTCATGCTTGGCTTGCTCTCCAGCTGAAGTGGGCACATTTGAGAGGTGAGGAGGATGAAGTTCTAGACTTAGGCGTTTTTCCCTCCTTCTGCCCGCTTCTCCATGTCTTGCTATTTATAGTAAGTCTTATGATTTCCATACTTCTGAAGCTCAGAATGATTTGAAATTTTAAACACTGGACCTTCATGACCTCGTCAGCCTGTTCATACTGCTATCTTGAGCTGGCCTACTAAAAATAGCCCATTTCTGAAGGTGGTTTGCTATTTATAGTAACTGCTTGTTTCTAAGACCTCCACAACTCCGTTTGACTTGAAATTCGAATGACGTGCTCCTCACCAAGTGACCTACCTGTTGACACCGACGCCAGACACTGATTTACTATTTTTAGCCAGTTTCTATAACGCCTTACTATAAATAGTAAGTGCTCCGAATGCCTTCAAATTTTATCGGTGGATAGCTTGAAAGATGCTAAATGCAGTGGGATACACCAGTTTTCGGAAATTTTGACTTTTTACCCCTCTTTTTGGGTCCCGAAGTTGGAAACCCTAATTTGACTTGCATGTATATCAAATGGCCTCCGTTTGACCTTGTTTTTGTTGCACTTCACCCTGTTTGTTGTTCTGAGGCGTTGGGTCACTGTTAGAATGCACTTGCTAAAAATAGTAAGTTGTTGAATACTGATCATCTTGCTTTGCATGTCACACCACTGCGTAGCTCTCAAAAAACCCATAAAAAATCATCCGACATGCAAAGAAAATCCTGACATGCAAACCCTAGAAATAGCCTCGGAAGGCTGAACTCTCAAGTCATTATCTCGCTTTGCATGTTATATCGTTGCGAAGGTCTCTGAAAACCCAGAAAGAATCACCCAACATGCACTGAAAAACTCTGCATATAAACCCTGAAATTCGCTTCAGAAGCTAAACTGCTAAAAATAATAAGTTGTCCGTTTCAGCTCAAATTTTGCCAGTGAGTAGCTTAATGTTTTATGGATGCAACGTAACTGTCGAAACTTCAAGAAAATGCTGAGAGAATACCCGGAATTGCACAGTTACTAAAAATAGTAAGTAGTTAGAATCTGATGAAACTTTAGTGGAAACTTGCTGGAAGCATACTGACATCAATGTTAATCTTTGTTTTCAATTTATTCACTTTGTTTGACCACAAATTGGTTGGAAAGTTCAAAACCCTAACTCTATGGACTTGGCCAAATTTTACATTTAAATCCAATGACGGACACACCCTCGAAAGGCAGATAGCAGAAAAGAGACAGAAAGAGAGAGAGAGACAAAAACCAAAGCCAAAAGACCAGAATGGAGCAAAAATTAGGGGGTCCCCATCTTGAATGGGGCGATATGTGAAAAAGGTCACAACAGGACGTACTCATACTAGGGGCCAATTGCTATCCATCTATGGAATTTGTGTATTTGACCAGCCATGGTTGAGGAAGGCTTTTATGCATTTTGTGTGACATTCTTCTTCTACGAACTATTGAATCCACCTAGCCTTTTGTAATGTCCCCAATTTTTATCGAGTCAACATATAATTAAATAATTAATTTTTAAATTGTCGAATAAGATTAAATTAAAAAGACAACTTAAATTAATTATTTAATGGTGCAAAACCAACTTAAGTCAGAAAAATTGAAATATTTAATAAAGTCACTTTCTGGGTGAAATAAGGAGTAAGTTTAAAATTAAATTTGGGTATTCAAGAAAAGAATGAATAGTTAGAAAAGATGAATAAAATGCGTTGGGAGGTTCATTTTTGCAGGGGATGCTTGGTTTTTTGTTATTTGAGAGAGCTTGGCTTTCTGAAACTAGAGGACAAAAACCCTTGAGTTCCACGATTTGGATGAAAACCCAAATTCGTTTGCAGGTTTTTATTTTCTATGTTGAGGTCGATTCAATATGAAAATTATCAGATAATTTTGACAGGGAGAATTGCATAGTTATATTATTATTTCATCGTCTTGAACCCACTGTATGATTCCAGGTATTGCGGGTATTTAAATTTTATATCATACACTACTTTCAAGCGCCATTTCCATCTGCTACGTAATGTTCTAAACTTAGTGTATCCATTGAAGAGGGACATCAAATATTTATGTAAGTAAATATGGTTGAGGAAATTTTTTTTTAGACGCCACTGTTTCTAGTGACTGTTGCCAAGGTAAGGAATGCGACTCATGTGACTCTTTTTAAATTAAAAAATGTTGGGTGCCACAAGACTCCGAAGGAGAATTAGAAGGCTTGTTGGGTCATCATGGGGGCCCCACAACATCCAACACAGCCTTAAAGGGAACCGTAGATTGCAAATATAGTGTCACAACTTTAGACAATTGTGCCATACCATTTGTTAAAATATAGTATAAGTTGACGGAGATTATTGAAGGAACAAAAGTCGATGTATTATATTGTACATAGTAGATCATTAGGATTTAGTCATGAGATGTATATGGAGATCGATTCCTATTGCCTTGACAAAGTGTAATGTCCCCCTCTTGAGTTAGCAAAGTGGTCAAGTATTAGCCTATCCATTGGGGTCCTATAGGCTAATCAGACAATTTAGGGAACTCATAGTTCTTGGATTAGCAAAGTTCGACATCATCTCACACTAGTTGGGGTGATATTCCCAAGGTGTTTTCGAGAAGTTTGGTGGAAGAAGTGAAATAAACGCCTAAGTTATTATGAAATAATAAGTTCACTTAAGTATTTATTCAAATATTTAAAGTGACTTTTTTGGTGACTAAGTATGAGCAATTTTTTTTTTAAATATTATTTTCGTCCTCTTTTGGGGAAATTAATGGGAGAGATAAGGAACAAATTAACTAATATTTTATTCTCAAGGTGTTGGAGTTTGGAAGTGAATAAAATATTAATATTAAGTTCATTTTTTGGGATATAGGAATTATTTTTTGGAAACTGTGCAGAGAGATAATTCAAGAACTTTTCGATTACAGAAACCCTCAAAGAGAATATTGACTATGACAGTGAGAGATGCACCTTGGTTGATGGCAGAGATTTAATCAAAATCTATGCAGGTGCTTCATTGAGTGGGTTACCGGGTTTGAGATTGAGAAGTTGAATTATTTTTAGTTTAATGGTCTCAGATGCATTACGGGTCTATGGAAGGCATTTTGAAATGTGTAAAATCTTATACTAAGAAAAATTTCATAGGCTAATACAAGGGGTTGATACTTGGTTTAGTTTTAAAAGAAAAGATAAAGGTGTGAATGTGGATGTGAATTTGGGTGACTAGCTATTTAGATTATTTCCCATAGTTTGATGCTTATTTTTAAAAATATTAATATAATTCTTTACTGGGTGTAAGAGGAAAACAAATGGGCAAACTATAGATTGGGATAGTGTTTAAATTTTAAATGACAGTGTGGTTCATGTATAGCTAGGCATTGGTGTCTTGAGGGCTCATGAAGATTACTATGTTGTAGGGTAGACAAATGTGAAGTAAATGAGCGCAAAGTTAAAGATGGAATCCAATGGTTGAATGCTAGTTGATAGCCTAAGGCGTTAACCTTTTTAAGAGGAAAATTGCAACACTGGATTATATTGTTGGGCGGAGCTAATGACTGGATCATCCAATTACCTTGCTAATTAATTGTTGTTCTTGCATGCGTTGGCTTTCAAAAATTAAAATCAAAGTGTGACTCCTTGTAGAAGTCTCAAAGATTATTAGTGCTGACCGGATGATTATATTTTCTGGTTGGGCATAGTTTAAATACATGGGTGTAAAACATTTGTTGGGCATGGACCTATTACAAGTTGAACATTTCAGATACGGTTCTTTGGATTATACGATGAGATGGTGATTAGTCTAAGAAAGATTCAACTCTTACCAGTAGATGCCATTTTTAGAGCTGGGCAATGTTGGTTTTAATGATATAGGAATAAATTTTGAACTGACTGCTATATAGACAGTGATGCAACTCCTGATAATCTGCGGCTTTACTTCCTGTATTGTAATTTAATTAATAGCAAATACAAGGTTTACTTAGATTGAGATTATCAAAGGAAACAAGGTGTTGATGATGTTGTTGGAAATTTTACAGCTCTATCATTGTTTCATGCCACAATGAAACTGGGAAAGAGTTTTATCTTCATAGAGGTTAGACATTAATCTAATCTATACATTGTGTTAGTTATAGTTTATAAATCTGTTGTTGTCTTCCTCTTAATGTAGTTCGATTGATGCATATCACATGTTCAAAGAGTCATTTTAGTACGCAAACGAAATGTTTGTGAAAATGACAATCCCATAACTACTGTAGAAGCATGAACGGAGAATAAATACAAAATTGCATGAAAAGTATTTGACGAAATACCTGAGAAAGAAGTGCAAAATTTTTTGGTAAAAAACAAAAAGAAGACAGTAAGGATTGTTATACAAAGTGCTCTATCATGTCCTCTTTTAAAAATTAATTTATCTTGGAGAACCATAGCCTATTCCTTATTTCTTGTAGGCTAAGGGATAAAGTTAGAGAAATAAATTAATAATAATATTTTAAGTGGTCTAGTGATTTTATTTTATAATTTTATGAAGGGACGACTTAAATATTATAATTCTTTTAATGTGGGCCTAAGGAAATATTTTATTAAAAAGTGTTTTTGACCACCTTTGGAGATGATTTTAGATGGGAAAAGAAAGTTGAAATTAGAAGGGGTGAATATTAAAAAAAAGTTTGGAAGGGAAAAAGCATCCATTGTTATTGTTATCAAACCCTATTTCAAAGCTTGAAGAATTTTGTTCATCTCCACACCTGAGGACGAAAGATCTTTGGTGCAGAAATTTGGAGCATGAAAAGTATGAAAAACCTCTCAATTTCTAGTTGAGGTGGTTCCACTCCAATGTCACATTTGTGTGGAAATATTACAGTATTCCAGTTGCAATTGTGATTGGGATTTTCAGTGAGTTGAAGAGTTAATTTTAATTTATATTAGTTCGAGCAATTTCCAGAATATTACATTTTCATTGCTATTTCAGTGGCAATTCTTTATGCTATAGTTGACCTTACCAATCAGAATTTAATATCAACTAATATTGTGGTGATTTTCTTTCTAACATATATTTTACAAGCTTAGTGATAAATCATTCACTATTTTTATGAGGCCAAGAGTGTTTGTATCATTCGTACTTCCTAGCCATGCCTATTCCTTATTAAGTTCAACAATTATTATATCACATTTTGAATGTTATATGTTTTGAAAAGGGGCACATACAATTTTAAACTGGGAGATTAGTATTATAAGGGTTTTTCCTTGGCCAACAATCCTCTTGAAAAATAATTTGTGGCAATTATCCTTTCTTATGCAGCGACTTCAATGAAATAGAAATGTATATTGATAACTCCTCATAGTGGTGGACTTCAAATAAATAACTATTACTTCCTTCTTGGCTGCGACTTCTTCTTGGGACCCGTAAAGTTTCACTTAGCCATGGTTTGGAGTGAAAAGAAAATAACTGTAAATCTTACATTCGACTCTCTTCCACTTCTATAGTTGTGCCATATTATGCAAGTGCATCTCTTTAAATCTAAGAGTCAACATTAAATAGGATCTAACTCCCCTGTGCACTACAATTGGAACTTTAGCTATGGCAGCATGCCTGTGACATTGCATTTAATATAAAATAGATTCCCTTATTTCCCTCTGCATATATTGCCAAGAAAGTCTATGAAATTTGTCTTAAAATAAGACTCCACAAATTTTGAATCTCAACCTTAATAATCCAAGTAAGAAATATGTGCGATTCCTTCAATAACCAACTAGGATAGGTCTCCCACTACCAAAACTGGTTTAACCTTAGGGTTTTTGTGCTAGGGTTTCAGCTCCTCAAGAAGTTCTCCAAAATCCACTTAGATGAAAATAAACCAAGTATAATCTTTGAATGAGCTTCCAAATTCTCTTTATACCCCTCATTGCTTTGAAAAGTGGTTTTATTTAAATATTTAACATTTTTGACACATTAGTCACTTTACTTCATAAATAATTAATTTAAGTTGTCATTTAAAATTGCTTTTATATAACAACTTACAATTAATTATTTAATTATGAATATTTCCCGCACTCCCAACTGAAGGTATAAAAAATGCGGAAATTATCCGACACTAAAAACTAAGGACGTCGATATATTTAGGAACTCACCAAGACCCTGCCTTACTAAAAATAGGCACTTTCCAAAAATAACATTTCCCTCCAAGATGATTGGAACACATCTGAGATGAAGAAACTGTTGTCGAAAAGCATCAACATACTCAACAAAAACCCCAAAGCACAACGCCCACCACTGAATTCCATTCTGACAACACTGGCCCTCACCAAGAAAGTTTGAGCTAACTACGATGCTGAAGTGACCGAAAATGGGGACATTGCATCAACCAAGATTCTTATGAACAAAAGAGCTTGGATTAAAAGAAATAGATTTGTGTAAAAAAGTTAACAATGCAAGGAAATAACTTGAACACCAACCTTGATCAAAGGAGAAACTTGTATGCATTTTGGATGAAATTGAAAATTCTTTATGTGTGGTAGATCAGTTAGACACTGTGGGGATGCATTATGTTGTGAAGCCATCAGTGACTTCTTAAATTAAACTAGAGCTTATGAGACACCTAGATAAGGATGTGAAACTTTCAGTTACTTCTTGTCTTAATGAAACCACAAGGATAACAACTCCTAAAACCCCATACAATGATGACATAATGAAGAAGGTATTTCAGTTGATCATGGAGCATTTTCAAGCTTTGAATGATACTAGACGTCCTTCATTTGCCAAGAGCACTACCATACTAGATGATGAGCACACACTTATACTCAGAGTGGGGGCTGAATCAGTATAAGTCAACCTTTTAATTTTTTTAAACTTAACAAGCAAAATAACAGCAAACACATAAGATTCACACAATAAAGAACACTAGATTTATTTGGAAACCCTTTCAGGGAGAAACCACGGAGAATGATTGCTTGCATGTACTGTCCAAATCCAGCCACAACAAAATAAAATGATCTTACAACATTTGTAGGCATCAACCCATTGGAGGCATTAATTCCCACTTACAAAATTTGCAAGCACCAACCCATTGGAGACACCTATCCCCACTATGCAAACGAACTTAGCAAGAGACACCAATCTGTTCTTCTAGAAGGCACCAACCTTTTCTGCAAAAATTCACCTTTTGGATGTTGCTTCTTAACTAATGATGAACATACTTTTTTTCACTTTCATAGTTTATAAAATCTGCTCTATATTAGATCTTTTCTGCGTTAAATCTGCTTTGCTTTGTATTGAAATGATATTACATTTTTATTTTTTTATCTCCTTTACTCCCATTTTGTCTTTCTTTTATACCTTTTCATGCCTTTTCATGAAGAGAGGCAATTTTCTTAAACGAGGACGGCCATACTTTTTTTTAAAAAATAATTCCAGCACTGCCCTTAATTATTATCATCATAAGGGTTGGACATCTTTTTATGCCAGTGCTGCCTTAAATAAGGTAGAGTCTTTGTTTTTTAAGCGTCAAAAATAAATGGAGGTCGGCCATAAACAAATTAAATTAAACTCTTATTCTTCCTAGAGTTGGACATCCAAATAACTTCCTTTGAAAATATAACCATTACCATGTCAGGTAAACAACTTTGACATCAATAGCAATATCTCCAACAATCTCCCTTTTTGAGAAAAACAACTTTTGACATCAATGACAATATTTCCAACCCTAGAAACTTTTACAAAAATTAGAGCTTGCAACATCATGTTAGATATTTGCTGTGAAGAAATTTTTTCTAATGCTTCAAATGTTTTTATTGTGATTAATGAGCCTTATTTAGAGAATGTCATAATTTCCATGCAATTTATTATGCCTTTGATTTTGGATGAGGATGGTTATATCTCTCAACTATTGTTAGCTAAATTGTTGGTTGTTTGGAGGAAGGAGCAAGATGTTTCACCTGCAGCACATGAGTTGTTAAGAAAATTGGTTAAACAAAATATTGAACTTGTGATCTATAGATTATAGGTTCTCCTAAAATGAGCAAGAATCAATTGAGGAGAGAACATTGTTGTTTCACATGCCAAGCAGTCTGGACATCTAGTCACATGTGTGGGAACCACAAAGAAGATGAATTAGTGACTTGCATCCCTTGTTTATTCTGATAGAGTGATGATGAGGACAAAGAAGAAATTGAGACAGTAGAGTTTGAGGAGGAAGAAAAGATAACATTAGAAATTTTTGAAGTTATGACAAAACTTGAGAGGGAACTCCAGAAGGATCTTGTTGAAAGGTATGCAGATGATAAAAAAATTTAAGTCACCAATGATGATATTGAATTTGTTGCAAGTTCTAGATAAACAGATAATGCAGAGCACATATATTAAGCCAGTTAAGCTTATTCAGAAATTGAAGGATTGGCACATGAGACCTATGGCTCCCATGATGACACCAATAGAAGTTATGAAGAAAATGTTGATTTTTGTATGCTTATTAGCAGCAATTCATTATTGAATAAAGATCTATTAGATGAAAATAGAAATCAATAACAAAAAAATGGCAAACATGAAGAAAAGGCAAAGTAGGCTTATGTGCGAAAAAGAAGACAAGACAAATGAGCAGGAGATTAAGAAAGATAGCAACAAAACAATCATTGATTTATCCTCAATCATTAGTGGTGACATGAAGAAATTGGAGACTACAATCATCACTAGGTTCATTGGGAAATGATCTTCCAGGGATGAGATAAGAGTATGGGCAGCAGTGCATTGGAAATCCAATCTTGTGCTTAATTTTCTTCTGAAAGGGTTTTTTGTGATAGTCTTTGAGACACAAGAGGAGAGGGCGGGAATTTTAAAAGAAGATACATGGATGTATGGAAAATCCCATATATTCATAAAGTGGTCGTCAAATTTCAACCCATTGGATATATTGTACCCCAAATTAAAATTTTTGCTACACTTAGGCATTTTGAAAGAGTCGGTTAAAGTATTGTCAAAATTGTCGAAAAGGTCGAAAAATAAAAACTTGCATGTCATGCATGTTGGTCAAAAACTCAAAATTTTCAAATCTAACAATGTGGGTCTGTTCAGAGTGAAGTTTTTTACAAAACCCATGAGGGAGTTTGTAGCAAGATTTAATTGTCTTGTTACACGACTTTCTTCTACTCTTAATCCATCACTTGACATTTTGATGAGCTATTTCAGAAATGCTCTTCCATCATAGATAGCCTTCTTCCTAAAGTTGGCAAAACAAACAGAATTGACGAATGCGCAAGAACATGCCATCGAGTTGGAGGATAACAAGATTACCCCTAGCAAGATGAAGAAGGATTCCATTAGACCTCTAGTTCAGAGTTCTGCAGATCCACAACTACTAAAGGTAGCCAATGAGATGCTTGCACTATCACCACCATAGCATCAACCTTAGCAACTATACTAGCCAAAAAGGAATGACTTTTAGCCTTACAACATTTATAGGCCGTGGTTGCCAGCTCCACCAAAACAAACAACTGAAACTACACAAAGTGTAGTATTTTTCTCTTTTCACGAGACCGAATGAATCAGATCATGGGCTATATTGAAGCTGCACCCAATTCCAGTTTTGTCCCTACACCAAGTTAGAATGTTGTCTTACCACAGATGGACAACTTCAATGGTGACTTTGCTCCAAGATACTTTCAAAGTGAACCCGTTATTGAAGAAAAAGAAGACCACCTCTACTCTCTTGCAGTAAATCACAGAAGATATTCAATGCTTGTGTTTACATGTGCTTTGCGCTTAAGAGCACAAAAGGAAGAAGAGAGGCAAAGAGCTAAAGAACAAATTAAAGAACAAGAGAATACTAAAGCGGTTGCTCAAGACCCGTCTCTAGCAAATTTTGACATTGTAAACTCCATGATGAAGACCAAGGTTAAAATTTCACAGTTGGAGTATCTTCGTGATCATCCTGAGCAACTGGACAAAATAATACATCTAAAGAAAGAAGCTTCAATTCAACCTACAGTGCTTGAGTCATCCATGTCAGCGGAAGAAAAGCCCAAACCTTTCTATATATCTCTATATATAGGAGGATTCAAACTTAGCAATTGCATCATAGATTCAGGAGCCTCAGATACCGTCATGCCTCTACAAGTGATGAACACATTGGGACTTTTGTGCACTAAGACATAGGACAAGTGTTATTCACTTGAGTCTAAGTCGGTGCCATTGGTCAGACAATTGGAGGATGCTCAAGTAAGGTTGGTAGCTTGCTCAGAGAAAAAGATAAAATGACCATCCTAGTGGCTAACAATCCAACCAGCTATGGGATGTTGTTGAGTTAGAGCTTTTGTAGAGATCTTGGTGGTGCAATGCAGTTAGATTGGTCATTTGCGACAATTCCCATGAAGGAGGGAAAAATCAATATAGAACTTGAGCCCAAATCCCGATTCATCATGGTGAAATCCCTAGACCTCGTAGCCCAAATTCTATATCAAGAAACGTGTCCTTGTAAGTATGTGACGCTATCAGAGATGGGAACTGAAGACCAAAACATCGCTTTTCTTGAAAAGAGACTCACAGAGGATACAAAATTATGGACAATGCATTTTGATGGGGGTTGTTCAATTGTAGTTTTAGGAGCTAGGGAAATGATCATCTCCCCTAAAGGACAATTCTACCGACTTGAATATTGCTTGCAGTTGGAATTCATTGAAGTTTAAAAAGAGGCGCTTTTGTTAGGCCTCAAAAATGCCGAAGACATGGGAATCAAACTACTATGTGTTAAAGGGTATGTAGAGGTGATCGATGAGCCAATCAAAGGATATTTTTAGGTCAGAAAGGATCACCTATTACATAGAAACTGAGTTTGGAACGCGATTGACTGGTCTGAAGCGTTCAACATCAAAGACATCCCGAGGATAGTCGACAACAAAATTGATGACTCAATGATATCGACTTCCCTCTTTGCACGATATTCTGACTTTTGTTAGGGTGCCTTTGCCTGGGCTTATGAAGATATGAGAATCTTCATCCCAGAGGAATTGTCTCCTGTGATACCCATGAGAAGATAAGTAAAGCCTTTCAAGCAGAAATGACATCCTTCGGGGATTGAGTAATTTTCCTTTTTGTTTTTGTGATGTGTTTCCCCTTTCTGTTATGTGTTCGCTATGTTGTGTTTCTCCTTTTTGTGAAAGTTTTGTTGTGTTCTAGGTGATTAGACGTCTTGTTTTAGGTGATTTTTAGGGAAATTCCAACATATAGGTGACTTAGGCCATCTTGTCCTAGGTGATTTAGGGAAAAAGTCTTGTGATAGGTGATTTGGAAATGTTCTTGACTCTAATGCCCAATGGATAAGGCACTAATCTATGCTTAAAAGTATAGAGATTCCTAGTTCTCCTATGCCATAAGTATCTGACATGGTCCCCAAACAGAGCCAAATGTTTTACCCCAAATTAAAATTTTTGCTTCACAGGCATTTTTAAAGAGTCGGTGGAAGTCTTGTCAAAATTGTCAAAAAGGTCAAAAAATCAAAACTTGCATGTCATGCATGTGGGTCAAAAACTCAAGATTTTCAAAATATGATGATCTGGATCTTCTTAGAGCTAAGTTTTCTACAAAACCCAAATTTAAGTTTTTCGGCCCTAAAATTTAGGAAATTTTCTAAAAATAGACTTTTTTTTTGGTTTTTGTGGGTTTCTTCTCAAATGGATGCTGGAAATTTTTTCTAAAAATAGAATGTTTGCTCCCAAGGCTCAAATTGATTTTGATTAGTTGAAAATACTTCCCAATCCGGTTGGTCTAGTTAGAATCGTCAACAGCTATACTAACCAAAGAGGAACAACGTTCAGCCGTTCAACAACTACAAGCCAAGATTTCCAGGACCTCCATTGAGACAAGCAGAGGCCGAAAGATCTACTGTATTTTTCTCTTTCCACAAGACTGATGCACATAGTGGTTCATCATGTCCTGAGAATTTGAGAATGAACCAAATCATGGGATACACTGAGGCTGCACCAAGTTCGAGTTTTGTACCTTCACCAAGTTCAAATGTTGTCTTACCACAAACGGGCAACTTTGATGGCGACTTTGCAATGGGATACTTTGATAGAGAACCCATCAATCAAGAAGAAGAAGAAGAAGAAGAACAATACCGTTAGTATTCTCTTGCAGTGAATCATGAAAATATTTCATTGCCTGTGTTCACACGTGCTCAACACTTAAAAGGAACGAAAGAAGAAGAAGAAAGATGGAAATCAAACGAAAAGGGAAAAGAGTGCCTTCCACTTCTAATCCCAAGCCTTCACATGAGAACACATTACCAATTGCTCAAGATCCGTCTTCAACAAATTTTGATATTGTGACCTCCATGATGAAGACGAAGGTACAAATATCTCAACTAGAATATCTTCAGGACCATCTAAAACAATTGGAGAGGATTTTAAAGGTCATAAAGAAGCAAGTTGTAATTCAGCCCACATTGCTCGAGTCATCCATACCAGGGGAAGAAAAGCCAAAGCCTTTCTACATATCCTTATATATAGAAGGATTCAAGCTCAACAATTGCATAATAGACTTAGGAGCTTTTGACAATGTTTTGCCCTAACAAATCTTGAATGCATTGGGAATCTTGTGCACCAAGAATCTTGACAAGTGTCATTCACTCGAGTTGAAGCCAGTTTTGTTGGTCGGCCAACTAAAAGACGCTCAAGCAAGGTTGGCATATTGTCCAGAAAAGAAAATCACGATGACCATTCTAGTAGCTGATAGTCCAACTAGTTACGGGATGCTACTGAGTAGAAGTTTCTACAAAGATCTCAAAGGAGAGATTCAGTTGGATTGGTCATTTGTGATAATCTCGTTGAAAAAAGGTAGTTTCAACCTAGAGCCAGAGGCGAAATCCAGATACACAGTGGTGAAATCCTAGGACCCCAAGCACAAGTGTTGTATCAAGACACGGGCCCTAGCACATATGCCATGTTGTCCAAAGTGACTGAAGAAAGGCAAAAAGTTGCATATTCTACAAGTGCATCAAAAGAAGATACAAAGATGTGGACAATGCAATTTGATGGAAGTTGCTCGACAAGAGGCTCGAGAGCAGGAGTTGTCATCACTTCTACCGAAGGTGTTTTATACTCGTTGCATATTGCTTGCAGTTTGAAAAAACAAACAATAATGCGGAATATGAGGCGCTCATACTAGGTATCAAAAATGCAAAGGATATGGGTATAAAGTTACTCGAAATCGAAGACGACGCAAAGATGATCATGCAAAAGATCAAAGAGCATTATCAAGTAAGATAAAACCGCCTTCAGTCTAATCAATAAAGGGTGCGGAATGCAATCGACTGGTTCGAAGCATTCAACATCAAGTACCTTCCATGTGAGCACAATAGCAGAGCAGATGCCCTTGCGGTATCGGCTTCTCTCTTCATGCCTCATTTTGACTTCCGTCGAAATGCTTTCTCTATTGATCTCATATACTAGTCGGTTGTCCCCGACAATTTTGACAACTGGAAGGTCTTCGATGATGATGATCACATTGAAGAATTCATTTGCATTGCGGACAACTACAAAGAACTATTCTTTGAAGGCAGTGCTTCTCCGTTTAGAGAATCCATAGCAAAAGATTCTGAAATAGCAGAATCAAGCATTATCGAATTGATAGGCAATAATATTCCCAAGGGTTTGGTTGATGTGTTTTTCGTGACTGCACCAACACAGAATAAAGTTTACCAACAGCTACTCTATTCTCTCTTGATCAAAGTATTCAACATGCTAAGATTGCGAGAGAGTTCATGCTTTCAACTCCAAGGTTCCTTCTATGCAATGGATAGCTTCAGTTGGTTCATTGTGATTTGCTGGTATCACGAGGGGACTTACAAAATTGTTCAACAGCAGAGAAAGGAATTTGAATGCTTGAAAGGTTTGTCTATAAAGCTCTTGTTTCCTAAACTAACCAGAAAGTACCGAATGTAAATGGTTGTAGGGACAAGAAGGTTCTAATCTACTCTAAGGCGTGGGACATGGCAATCAATTCTCGCAGACTTCAACCGAGCTTTGCTTTGCCGTGCTTCAGATAGCCTCCACAAAACCGGTGCAATCTTCAGAGGAGTAACCAAAGGTATTCGGATCATAATTCAACACGAAGACACCGTCACAATGACGCATACCAACATGTGAATCACAAACGAAGTTAAGTCCACAATGTTCCAATCGACCACATAAGGCGAATTCACCATCAGCGAACACACTAGTGGTATGGATAGACGAAGCTTGCTCGAATCGAACACCACATTCCACAACTAGCATCTACTTGCATGAAATGAAATTTATTCTACTTTAAGATTCTATTGAAAGAAAATGCTAAGTGATTTGGAAGGAAGAAAAAGCCTTGCTAGCTACTCACAACAAAAGATGCAATCATCATCAATGAAAACTCTTTTTATTATGAGAGTGTTCACAACAACTTTTTACAAAGCATTCAATGAGAAAGCTTTCCCTCCTCTTCAATCTATGCTATGCTATCAAACTATGCTAAGCTAAGTTGCCTCTCTAATGCTCTCTATGTCTAATCTAATGATGTACAAATGAGGGGGGATGCCCCTTTTATGGTTGGTCAAATCCAATGGACGGCTCAGATTCAATTATAGTGAAGGGCTCAGATTGAGCCACATAAGCCCTAACCCTAAAAACCGCCACCAAGAAGAGGGGTAATAAATGAGCAATTAATGTCCACCATCTTCTAGAAGATTCCTGTCTGGAAACGCATTCGCATTGTTCTTGTTCTTCTTCTTGACTGCAAACTGGATGAGCCTAATCATCAAGGCTTCAACTTCTTGAAAGGGTATGGCAAGCACATTCTCGGTCTGACTCCAAGGCGGCAACTGCTCGATGATGATTTTCTTCTGAACTGACATTCTCTAACTCTGAACTACATGAGGATGATTATTTCTCCACCCCTAATCCTGAAGGATTTTCTTATCTTAGACTCGAGCATTTCTTCCTCGCCATTTGCTTCTCTGAATTGAGCGCATATTAGGTTATTCCAACACTTAGCCATTTCTTCCAACATGCAACTTTTCTTCTTTCGAGGTTGAAATGTAGTCTTGGAGTATCCATTCCATCTCCTCAAGTCACCTGCTCTAGTCTCGGCATTCATCCTACAAAATAGATAAAGCAAAGAGCATTAGAACACTTATAGTATACACTCACTTTACTTACCTGATCTCTATGTTCTGATCTCCAAGGCCTGAGTGATCTCCGGATCTGATAGGGTTCATCATTTTTCTCTAGCCAATTCATGATTTTTCATCATCTGTAGGCTGGGTTATAACACCTGTGCTTCATATTTCAATGCCTTAGACAAATTTCATCTTCCTCAAGGAAGTATTTAAGAGATGCATTTTCATCTTATCGTTTCACTCTCATCATATCTTCATCTTTCCTCAGGGTCCTAATGTCTTGAGTTTTACTTCTTGAGGGTGTCTTCTTTTATTTCCATGACTTAGAGAAAATTCAACCCATCTTGAGCCTAGGTGCAACTGACCCCTTCTTCCTTTTTTTTTATGCCTTAGAAAATTTTTAAATCACCCGTCTCTTGGAGGGCGCATTTGGAGTCTTGTACTTTCAATTTTATCCAACCTTAGCCAATTTCCAAACCCTTCAAGCCAGGGCTCTGTTATCACCTGAAGTTGGACCCTTGTTGAACCTAATGTTCAACACCTCAGTGTAACATGGGAAGACCTGTAAAGTTGTGGGTCACTTGTGAACCGAGGTCAACCTCCGGAGAAGGCTGGCTTCCTTTGGTATCTGTTGATGTGTTTTTCGTGACCGCACCAACGCAGAATAAAGTCGCCAATGGCTACCCTATTCTCTCTTGATCAAAGTATCCAACACACTAAGATTGCGAGAGAGTTCATGCGTTCAACTCCAAGGTTCCTTAAATGCGAATAGTCTCAATTGGCTCGATGTGATTTGCTGGTATTTCAAGGGGACTTACGGAATTGTTCAACGGTAGAGGAAGGGGTTTCCACAATTCGATAGATTTATCAATGAAGCACGGGTTTCCTATTCTAACTAGAAAGTATTGAATTTAAAGTGGTTGTAGGGTTTAGAGAGTCTAAACCTATTCTAAGGCGTGGGACATGGTGATCAATTATCGTAGACTTCAACCAAGCTCCGCTTTGCCTCACTTTGGACAGCGTCCACATAACCGTTGCAATCTTCAGAGGAGTAGCTTAAGGTGTTCAAATCACAACTTAGCATGAAAATACCATCACAACGACACATATAAACATACAAATCATGATCGAAGTTAAGTACACGATATTCCAGTTGACCACACAAGGCGCAATCACCATCAGCGAAGACACTAGTGGTATGGATAGATGAAGTTTACTCAAATTGAAGACCACATTCCACAGTTATCATCTACGTACATGAAATGAAATTACGCTACTCTACGCTACTTGAAGTAGAAGGGATGAAGAAACCTCGCTAGCTATCCATAACAAAGACCAATTTCACCATGAATGAAAAGATCTTTTATTATGAAAGTTTTACACAACAATTTCTTACAAAAGTTTTCAAAGGAAAACTTTCCTTCTTCTTCAACTACACTATTAATCTATACTAAGCTACTTCTAAGTTATCCCTCTACTCTATGTTTTTGTCTAACTCTACTGTCTCATGAAGGTACAAATGAGGGGGGATGCCCCTTTATATAGCTGGCCAAGTCCAACGGATGGCTCAGATTACAATCGACTGGATGGCCTAGATCATGCCACCTAAGCCCTAAACAAGATCTAGCCTAAAAACCGCCACCAAGAGGAGTGGGGTAATAAATGAGCCATTAATGTCCATCTTCCCTCTAGAAGATTCTCGTTTGTAAACGCGTTCACACTGTTCTTGCTCTTCTTCCTGACTGCAAACTAGATGAATTTGATCGTTACTGCTTCAATTTCTTGGACTGGAATGGCAGGCATGTTCTCAATCTGAAACTTCAAGTCTGCAACTTCTTTCTCTTGCTCGACGATGATTTTCCTCCTTGATGTTCTTCGACCTTGAAGTACTCGAGGATCATTTTTAACCTTTGGGTCTTCATCTTGACCTTTAAAAATATTTCTTCTTTGTTACTTGAGCTGGGCACATACTAAGTCTCAACACTTAGCCATTTTCTCCAAGTATCTGCTTCATGATTCTATCGTCTTGGACTATCTGCTTCATCACCACTTGGTCTCGACGTTCTTCCTGCGAAAAGATCCAAGAGGAGAGCATTAGAACACTTCATAATATAAATTCACCCTACTTACTTGATTTTCATACTTTAACCCCAAGGTCTGAGTGATCTTCGGATTTGATAGGGTTCATCGTTTTTCTTCATGATCTGTGGGCTGGGGCATATGACACCTGTACATCATACTTCAATGCCTTAGACAAATTTTCCACTCCCTCAAGGGCGTATCATAATTCATTCATCAGCTGGGTTGTTGACGACTTTGATTTTATTCAACTTTGGCTCAAGAAGATTATCATCACGAAGAATCTGAGCAAATTCACCTAGGCAGTCAACTTCAAATTCATCATCTGAAGCATTTTTCCTTTTGAAAACACATTTTATCCATTTTTCCTTAGAAAATTTAAATTTCCCTTAGGAAAATTTCACAATTCAAGTGTCAATCAAATTCTTCATCCGAAAGCCCTCGGCGAAGTGCAGAAGACTTTGAAATTCACTCCTTGTCAAAGATCTTGAATACCCAGAAGAGAATTTTCTTCAGAACATGTCGAATCCATGGGTATACAACAAACGGGTTCATTTAAATTTTTTTTTTTTTGAACCTTAGAAAAATAATTTTCGATAAATTAAATCCTGTTCTTCATCCTTGTGAGTATTTCTTTGCTCTGACTTGAAAATCTTTATCAACCCTGTGAAGCTGGCATCCACTGACTTCTTCTCTGGCAATTTCATTCATATCTCGAGAAATTTCATCACTTCAAGTCTAGACGTAATTTTCCTCAAGAAGAAAATTTTGTGCCTTAGAAAATTTTTAAATCACTTAGCACATTTTGAATTTTGCCTTAGAAAATTTTCAACCACCTTCAATTGTTCTGCCTGTGAATTTTTTTTTTTTCTTATCAACTCACTTACAATTTAATGCCTGGAGTGCATCTCGTATATCACGAAGAATATATTTTTCTTTCTCAACGCCTAGCAACCTTCATCTCCCCTTGGGCGCATTTCACACTTGACACTTAGAAAATTTTCTAACTCATTTTCCTCAAGCTGGGCGCATATCACCCCCTGAGCCTGCATTTGATGCCTTTGAAAATTTCATGTTCTTTAGAAAATTTTATGCCCACCAACCCAACTTGGGCGCATTTTTACCCATGTGAAGGAACTTTCAACACCTTAGCATATATTTTTTTAACTTCAACTTCACAAGGCGGGTGCATATCATGGGGTCAACTTCCACTTCAAATACCAAGGAAAAATTTAAACACCTCAACTCCCTGCTAGGCGCGCTTGGAAGGATCCATAGGAATTTTCTTACACACAGTAAATATTCTTCTCAACTTCCCTTCAATCTTGGCGGATATAGCATGTTGAATAGGAAATTAACTTCTACGCCCTTGACTTGCTTTCATCATTACCCTTAGCATGCACCTTGGGCGCATTTGATGTATGAAGGAGGATATCTTTTTGCCTTAGAATTTTTTCAACACCCTCATCAAAGTGGGCGCATTTGGAGGGGTATGCTTCAAATTTTGAATACTTAGTAAGTTTTCCAACTCCTCCACCAGTCAAGGGCGCATTTAAGAGGTCATGCTTCAAATTTCTATGCCTTAGTTGGATTTTTACCTCCTCCAGTAGCTAGGGCGCATTTTGAGTGTTAAGCTTCAAATCTTAAGGACTTGGAAACTTTTCAATCACTTATTCAACTTCAGGGGCACATTTTCATGCTAAAGCTTTCAATTTCATAGGCTTAGAAAATTTTCAAGGCTCTTGCCAGCTTGAGGGCGCATTCTGAGGTATGAGTAGGATGAATTCCAGACTTAGGCGTTTTTCCCTCATCTTCACCATCTTCTCCATGTCTTGCTATTTATAGTAAGTCCTTAAATTTTCACACTTCTGAAGCTCGGATGGATTTGAAATTTTATACACAGGATCTTCCTGACCTTGTTAGCCTATTCATACTGATATCCTGAGTTGACCTACTATTTATAGCACATTTATGGAGGTGGTTTACTATTTATAGCAACTGTCTGTTTCTGAGGTCTCCACAACTCCGTTTGACTTGAAATTTGAATGTCGTGATCCTCATGGGGTGACCTCCCTGTTTACCCTGGCGCTTGCTGCTGACTTACTATTTTTAGCCAGTTTCTAGAACGCCTTACTATAAATAGTAAGTGCTCCGATTGCCTTCAAATTTTACCGGTGGATAGCTCAAAAGATGCTGATCGCGATAGGATACACCGCTTTTCGAAAAATTTGGCATTATACCCCTCTTTCTGGGTCCCGAAGCTGGAAACCCTAATCTGACTTGTATGCATATCAAATGATCTCCGTTTGTCCTCGTTTTTGTTGCATTGCGATCAATTTGTGATTCTAAAGTGCTGGGAGGCGGCTGTTGGAATGCATCTGCTAAAAATAGTAAGTTCCTTAATAAGTGATCATCTCTGTTTGCATGTCATATCACTGCGAAGCTCTCGAAAAACCCATAAGGAATATGCAGACATGCAAAGAAAACCTTGACATGCAAACCCTAAAAATAGCCTCGGAAGATTGAATTCTGAAAGTCATTATCTTGCTTTGCATGTTACACCATCGCAAAGGTCTCTGAAAACCCAGAAGGAATCTCTAGACATGCGTTGAAAAACTCTGCATCTTATCCCTGAAATCCGCTCCGGAAGCTGAACTGCTAAAAATAGTAAGTTTTCCGTTTCAGCTTAAATTTTGCCAATGAGTGGCCTGATGTGCTCTGGATGCGGCGTGACTGTCGGAATTTCAAGAATGCTGAGAAAACTCCCCGAATTGCACACTTACTAAAAATAGTAAGTTGTCGAAACCTGATGAAATTTTGCTGAGAACCTATTGGAAGCATGCTGATAGCAATGTTAATCTTTGTTTTCAATTTATTCACCTCGTTTAACCTCAGATTGACCAAAAAGATAGAAACCCTAATTTTCAGACTTGGCCAAAAGTTCTTGTTTAAGCCCACAGACAGACACATCCCCCGAAAAGGCAGACAACAGAAAAGAGAGACAATGACAAAACGACCAAAAATCAAGGCCAAAAGGCCAAAACGAAGCAAAAATTAAGGGGTCCCTGTTAGCAATGGGGCGATGTGTGAAAAAGGTCACAACAGTATCACCTAAACTACTGATTCTGTAAAGGGAAAGGAAGGAGTACATATAAATAAAACTAAATACTATGGTGATACACTGAATTGATAAGAAATCATGAAATGAAAACAAGATGAACATATACTGGAAAACTAATGGTAACTATTTCACTTACTTAACATAACCTCTTTAGACTAATGCATCATTCTTTAAAAGGCTTGATCTACATACATATCTTAAGAAGGAAAGATGAATCTCACAGCTTTAAGGTATGAATGCAGACTTAGAAAAACATAGTTGAAAAATTGCATAATCTAAAAATACAGAAATGAGAGTAGTATAAACATTAACACTGGCTTCCAAGGTAAACTCTGTGTTGTATTCCAGATTCTAGTTGAGTTACAAAGCATACATCAGCTGAGAGAGGATTGTTAAAAATCACTGACTCTTGAGAATGCATAACCCCCGACACCTTTACAAAGAGGAAAAATGTCCTATATACAAAAGTGTGTCGGCCCCTATGGCTAACAAAAATATCCCCTTAAGAAAAAGATCTGCCCCTTAGATCTTTTGAACGAAGTTAATGCTACCCTGAAGTGTATCCCTGCTGTCCATGTCAGTGAGAAAGATCGCCCTCAGGAGAAGCCCTCAGATCTTTTGCAACCACAGTATTAATTCCATGGTCTTTGTGTCAAGCTTCTAACCTCCTTGTCGAGCTGCTTTGAATGCTCTAAAGCATTATCATTAATGCCGATCCCCCCTCTTCTGTCAACAGAGATCCCAGCTATTACGGAGAGTCCTGGCCTCTTCTGTTTGTAGGTTGACTTCCCCTGTAAGCAGCCTCAAACTTTGCCATTAGATCTTCACGCCATTGTTCACCGAGCTGCTTCGTCGTCTTTGATCTCAGAACAGATTCATATCGCTACATTCCGCCGATCTTCCTTTCAGGGGGGAGTCAAAAAGTCAAATGGCTCATGGTGCGTCCTTAGCTCCCTCCGATTGGTCGAACTTGTGCCACGTAGATTTCCAGATGGTCAGAGGTCCTTCAGACAAAATCGCATGTCGGTGAGACACTAACCTGATGCGATTATGCTCTTCAGTTGTTATCGGCATAGCTCACAACCGTCGGCAAGAGTTCATAGCGAGCCCAAAAGTCATATCGACATCCATAGTGGCCGTCACCCAGACCATCAGCAAGACTCTTCACTTTCGGGAAGATCTCATGGCGAGCCTTCAGGAGTCATACCGATATCCCTTTCATTGCTGAGACCTTTGCCTTCGGCAAGACCTTATGCCGAAGGCAAAATCCTTCTGTGAGCTCTCTTCATCATTTGTCGGCAAGACCTCACTGTGAAAGCACCCTCCGTCAGCGAGACCACTGAACATCGGCAAGACATCACGCCAAACTCACAACTTTTCGGCGAGACATTCACTTCGTCGCCGAGACATCTACCCGAGCTTAACATCACGCTGAGAGTTCCATTCTTTTAGTGAGACATCTCCGTGTCGGCAGGACATCTCCCTGAACTCCTATTTCTTACATCGACGGCATGCTGTTTCGGTGAAACCTACTTCCCTCAGCAAGACCTCATAGCAAGTTCCTTTCCTTTCCTCGAGTTCACTTCATTTCGGTAAGACCCTATCGAGTCGGCAAGACATCTTGCCGAACCCATCTTGTTTCGGCGGGAGCCTACCTTCCTGTTCACAACGGTCAGCGAGACTATCGGGTCGAGGAGACTTTATGACGAACGGCAAGAGTTACACTGATGTCAAAGATGGTCGCCTAGACTATCGTTGTCCGCCAAAGGTCATAGCGAGTGTAAGCCCTTCGACCAAGAGTCTTGGCGAGCCTCAAGAGTTATATCGCTATCATCTACACCATTGGCAAGACAAACATTCATCGGCAAGAGGTCATAGCGAGTTCCATTAGTCATACCGATATCCTTTTCCATTGCTGAGACCTCACTTGTCGGCAGGACATCATGCCGAGCACAAATATTTCGCTTGGAGTCTCCCCGATCTTGACCTTGTGGACCACTGTCGGCAAGAGCTTCCTAGTCGGCAAGAGATTACACCAAAGGCATAACCTTCGGTGAGACATTCAACAGTCGGAAAGACCTTACACCGAGCGCCAAACATTACATTGAGCCCTTTTGTTTCGGCTAGACCACCCTTGGTCGGGGAGACATCTCCCCAAAGACACCACCATTCGCCGAGACCACACCATGTCAGCAAGACCAGATAGCTATGATGCCTCCCTTTGCCAAGACCACATGCAGTCGGAGAGACATATGAAGACTCATGGCGACCCAAATGTCTTGGCGACGGGTGTATTCAAACAAATAGGATGCACTACTAGTCGGCAAGACAATAGGAGGGTCTTGTCGACTTTTTGCTCTGATGAGTTTTATGCCAAAACTGACTGAGACGAGGCTTTCCAATAGACTTCCCTATTAGATAAGGACCTTCCCAATGAAATCCAAGCACCTGCACGGTGGGCTCAACCCTTATGGGAGCCACATTTAATCCATGTGCGAAATTGAAACATAATTTCCCCCGATTGAGCCTGTAGGTGAAAATTGGGTAACAGGCGCATTTGATGTGGGCTACTTCCACTTTTCACACTTAGAAAATTTTCACCTTCACCTTTCACTTTGGGCGCATTTAGGGTACTGAGCTTTCATTTTCGTAACTTAGAATTTTCTTTCAAGCACCTGCTCAAGCTAGGCGCATTCAAGGGTGCCTACTTTCATTTCCTCACACTTAGAAAATTTTAAAGCCAACATCTTTCCTTGCTAGGGGGCATTATGGGGGTCATGCTTCCATTTCACTTGACTTAGAATTTTTTTCTAGCCACTTCCTATGTTGGGCACATTTGGGGTATGCTGCTTCAAATTTTGTGTACCTTTAGACAAATTTCTTGCCCTCACTCCAGCCAAGGGCGCATTTGGAGGTGCTTACTTCCATTCTTGCATACATAGGAACTTTTTCAAGTCATCTTCTCATCTAGGTGCATATTAGGGGTGGAGGAGGAACTTGTATACTTAGAAATTTTCTCATCCTTCAGCTAACTTCATCTTGGGCGCATTGGATAGGTGATGGAGGAACTCAATACTTAGGAAATTTTTTAAACATCCTCCATGGCAAGGTGGGTTCATTTGAACAGGGGAGGTAGAATTTTATTTTGACTAAGCCATTTTTCTCATCACCACCTTCCACCTTGGGTGCATTTGGCCAGGTGTGCAGGAGTTTTTAGCAACTTAGAAACTTTTCTCCACCCTCCTCCAACATGGGCGCATATGAGGGGGTCAACGGGAAGTTTTAACAAGACTCATCAACTTTTCTCTCCACCAGCCTTCCTCCTTGGGTGCATTTGAAGGGGTGTATTTCCAGTTTTACATGCGTTTGAAAAATTCTAGCTCTCTCCTCTACTAGCAAGGGTGCATTTGAGAGCCTCTGCTTCCAGTTTTCATACTTAAAACAAATTTTCATGCCTCCTTGCAACCTTTCTATTTTTAGAAAGTTCTGGTGCTTTTGTGGTTTCCATGGATTCTTAGTATTTTCAAGACTTGAATTTGGCTGACCTTTACCCTCGTGAGGTAATTGTTGCATTCACACTTGTCATCTGTGTTGGCTTTCCATTTATATCCCATTTCCGGAGGTGACTTACTATTTATAGCAATTGCTTAATTTCAGAACTTCTACAACTTTGATTGATGTGGAATTTGTTCCACGGGGTCCTTGTGGGTTGACTGACTTGTTCACACTGGTGCCTTGCGCTGACCTGCTATTTATAGTCTGTTTGAGAAGTGACTTACTATAAATAGTAAGTACTTAGATTGCCTTCAAATTTTACCAGTGGACTCCTTGAAAGATACTAATCGCAATGGGGTACATTAGTTTTCAGAGATTTTGGCGTTTGACCACTCATTTTAGGCCCTGAAGCTCGAAACCCTAATTTGACTTGCATGTCAATCAAATGATCTCCGTTTGACCCCGTTTCTATTGTATGTTGCTTTGTTCGTGATGTTGAAGTGTTGGGCAGCTACCGGAGTGATCCTGCTAAAAATAGTGTCTGAAAAAGTGACCAATCAGCTACCGGATGTGTTTGCATCTCACACAGCCCGAGAGATCTCACAAAACCCAGAAAAATCCAACAAATTGGACTGCATACGGGTACTAGCTAAAAATAGTAAGTTCTTGAAAAGTGATCAACTTTGCCTGCATGTTACCTTGTTGCGTAGCTCTTGAAAAACCCATGATGAATATGCTGACATGCACTGAAAAGTCCAACATGCAAACCCTAAAAATAGCCTTTGAAGGCAACTCTGCAAAAAGGTCTTAATCCTGGTTTGCATGTTACATCACTATGAAGCTCCTGAAAGACCCACAAAGATTATCCAGACATGCGTTGAAGACTCCAACATGCAAACCCTAAAAATAGCCTCCAAAGTCAAGACTACTGAAAGTTATCATCTCATCTTGCATATTCTATCATTGTGTAGGTCTCGGAAAACCCATAAATATTCTCTAGACATGCATCGAAAAGCTTTGCATGCAAACCCTAAAAATAGCCTCTGAAGCCTGAATCGTTGAAAGTCAACATCTTGGTTTGCATGTTATACCATTGTGATGGTTTTGGAAAACCCATAAAGAATCTCCAAACATGCATCGAAAAACTTCACATGCAAACCCTAAAATTGGCTCCTGAAGCCTGGACTACTAAAAATAGCAAGTTATCCGTTTTAGCTCAAAATTTGCAGGCAAGCAGTTTGAGTGTCTTAATCATGATGCAGCAGTCAGAATGCAATGAACCAACTCAAATTGACCTCAAATTAGCCTGAAGATTGTAAACCCTAATTTCTCAGGGTTAGCCAAAATTTTAATTTAGAAAAGCACATTCCCGGAAAGACAAACAGAACAACAAAGAGACAACAAGAAAATCAACCAAAATCAAGCCAAAAGACCCAAACGAAGCAAAAATTAGGGGGTCCCCATTTGCAATGGGGCGATGTGTGAAAAGGTCACAACAAGTCTATTGTCTTTGAGGATATATTTGATAGGCATGATAGACATGTCCAAGATCAGAGAAATTCAGCTAATAAGACATCTGCTGATTATTGTCAAGTGAACATCGGTACTGAGGACAAGCCTCGGCTTGTTAAATTGGGCAAGTGTTGCACTACAGAGGAAAGCAATAGTTTCATCTCCTTATTCAAGCAGTATCGAGATGTCTTTGCCTGGTCCTATGAAGATTTAAAATTCTTCACACCTAAGGAATTGTCTCACACAATTCCACTCAAGCTTGATGCCAAGCCCTCCAAATAGAAGCAAAGACACTACAACCCACGTATCCAAGATACAATCTATGTGGAGTTTCAGAAGATGGTGGACGCAAAGATAGTTTTTCCAATCCATCATTCCACCTGGGTGTCTAATATAGTTCCTGTGCACAAGAAGAACGAAGAAATCTGAATCTGCATGGATTTCAGGGATGTCAATCAATCATCCTTGAAGGACAATTATCCTTTATCGATCATGGAGCACACATTGCAGATAGTCACTAGTTCAGAAGTGTTGTCATTACTTGATGGTTTTTCCGGATACAACCAGATTGCAGTAGTTGAGGTGTGATGTCCTTGGCAAAATCTGACCCTGTTTTCACCTTTTCAAGCCTTGGACATTTCGTCAAACAGTTGTCATGTAAAGTCTGAACTTGCTGTTTTGTTTTTCAGTTTGCTTTGATTTTGTTTTTGATGTTTGCCAATGATATAAAATGCTTGAAAATGAATGCTAAACAACTACTAAGTGAATAAGAATGAAATGCAAGATGTTTTTGTATTTTCTCACGCATATAAATGACAACTACTTAGGAAAATATGCACCTACAGCAATAAGACATTTTGTTGTACAGTGTGCAACCAAACTCCTTATATCTCCAATATGATATTGCAACAGAATGAAAGTGATTACAATCTGGAAATGAAATGCATTATGACTGAAATTACATGGCCGATGTGCTGATGAAGTCAGCAAGAGCTTTCCTATATGAAATGAAATACAATCAAAATGAGGAACCTGGAATAAAATCGTAGCCAACATGAATCAATTTGAATCTTCTTGGAATGCTTGTCTTTGCCTTCCTAATTGTTGCGCCATGTCTCCATGATGTCCCATGACCCTCCAAGAATTATTTCAGATTTTTAAATGATGCCTTTCTCAAAATCGCACGGGATGAGGTGTGCCAATGCATGAAGGAAAATGACAATTTCTTATACAGCCATAATCATGAATTGAAGTCACAATAAAATCATCCCTTTGCTACAAAATTTGTCCTCCTTTAAGTCTGAAATTCTTGAGCAAACATCTGCAAATTCTCCTCTTGAATCGATTTAAGTGTAGATTTCCAGATGCTTGGAAGAATACACATTAGAGGTCATTTCATGAGATAGCAACCATTTTAATTGCCACGTGGGAATTACCTTGACCTGGCCATACTCATTCTGCTGGCCATGCTGTCTATCTTCAGCCAGGTGTGTGAGCTTAAGGCTAAAACGCCTTGGGTTTTAACTATCATTCATCACCTTTGTGGGCATTTGGTTTCTAGCATTTGTTTGGCATGATTTTAAGTTGGAGAAATACATCTTTGCTGTCAGGCGTGCAAACAAAGGATATACCAGCTGCTGATAAAGATTTCCAGGCCTGCTGTTATTAAGTTTCAGACTTGTATTTACTTGCTTATGTCTCTGGGTATGTTGTTTAATGATGTCTCTAATATTGAATGAACTACTCAATAGAATATATTGTATATGCAAGCTGATTTGAATAAATGGATTGAGGGTTTGCTTAAGCAGTGGATTTGAATGCAATATTTTATCATTACTTCCATCTTGCATTGGTATATGTTATTTGCATTTCCTTTATTTCGTGGCAATACATAATTTAAAATTCAAAACAAATAAAACACGTTGTGAACAAGCAATCAACACAAGGCAGAAAATTAGTTTGCAAGTGTCACCAGGGGTGGGACATTTCACATATACACACATAGACTTATCTATACATACGACAATTAATACATATGTTGCTGGTTGTTTCAACTCCAACCTTGGGTATATTTGTTTGTGAGAGCCTCTCATCAACAAATATACCCGAGGTTGGAGTTGCAATATGGAGCTCCCTATACCTTCTTTAAAGTTTGATATACACAATCACACAGTTTCTTGTTTCACTTATTAGTGTATCATGTATGCATATCAATATATATGTAATAGTTAAAGATTTTAAATGAACAATTTAAGTTTGTATATACACAAGTATGAAGTTTGTATGAACACAACTTATATGTATGTGTGTGGATACGACATATCCACACACATACAAGTTGTGTATATAAAAACTTCATGCTAGTGTATAAAAAATTCAACTGAAAGGTATATATTGATAATTAATTTACTATAGATGCTCAAAGATCGCGTACCATATACATATACAAGCTTGATAGTTTAAAACTTCATACAATATACATATTACAAACTTCATTGTTCAACTTCATACTGATATATTGTTATACATACATGATACATTGATCATGTTGACTGTCGACAGATACATGGTGATACATATTACGCATTATCAACATACACAAGTTTGTATATTAATTATCAGATTATACCTTTGAGTTGAATTTTGTATACCTTTTACTTAATCTGATTTCAGTTTGATCTTTGATATTATCAATGAGTTATTACATTGTAATGTCCCTTACCCGGCTTGTCCTAGAATTTTCTTGTTGATTACGTTTAGGGTTTCTTCTATCCAAATGAATGTTCTCCTAATTCAATAACTCTAGATTTGAATCTTGTATTCACCATATTAACAACATATCTGTTAGCATTAATATCTAGATATCCAAAATATAAGCATAATCATAAAACAATAATGAAGACATAAGAGGAGTGCCATAGGTGGATCCGCCTTGAAGCCCTCATGTAAAGCTCAAGAGGTTGTCCATTACAATACTTCTTCCCTAGGGGCTTAGTACCTGCATACTCCACTCATGGCAACACCTCGGAAGACACTTGTCCTATCAGGGGAGAGGAACCATAGAGTCCAAGTGGCCTAAGGCCTACCACCTCATATTGCCCAATCCCTTGACTCGGGCCTATGGGGCAGAAACCTAGGTGGGACCCCCAACCTTCTATGGCCCAATCCCTTGTCTAGGGCCTATGGGGCTGAAGGTGGGGTTTTTAGACAATCCACTTCACTCATGATTCGCCCTTCCTGATAGGTTTACAAGCACATAGCAGACAATCTTTACACAATTGGATATATTTACATTCATCCAAGATTTATTTCATGCCTCTAATCAAATATATTTTCATTTATCAATGGTTCTTTAAGTTCATCATTTCTTAGAATAATTCTCATTATGGTAAGATTAAAGAAAGCATTGTATCAATAATCAGATTAGCAATATCTATTTCTTATATTCAAAATATGCTAAATATTATTGCTAAGTGAGTACATCACCTGATCTGCTGTGTCTTCCCATGACTCTTTATTCCTTACCACCTTCCTTCAATCTTACATTTGATTGATCTTAGAATAAAAACGTATATAAATAAATATTAATCTACTCATTTTTATTTTAAGATTGTAATTATTTATAAGCCTCAATAATTGCTGCAAGTATCATTATTGTATATTCACAAGTGGTTCACGCATCTACTTACCCCCCCCCAACACACACACACATGATTATATATATATATATATTATTATTATTATTATTATTTCCAACTGATTTCAATTTACAATAATTTCTTGGTATGAATAAATACATATATATAGATGGATAGATAGATAGATATCTTTATTTTATTATATTTAACTTACAATTAATGTTTACGTGATTCCTGTTGATGTGTTTTTCGTGACCGCACCAAACAGCCGAAGAACAAAATAGTTTGGGCTACTCCGTCCTCTCTTGATCAAAGTATTCCGTGTGCTAAGATTGTGAGAGAGTTCACACGTTCAACTCCAAGGTTCCTTAAGTGCGAATAGACCCAGTTTGGTTGATGTGTATATGTTGTGTTCTTACGAGGGGACTTACACAATTGTTCAGACTTCTTGCAGTTAGCAGCTAATGTATGATTTTGAAGGGGAATTCTCGCGTATGATTTGGCAATGTGGTTCGTTTTCCTAAAACTAATAAGAAGTGTGCAGAAAGTAAATGAGTTTAGGGCCTAAGAAATTTATATTCTATTCTAAATGCAGGATATGTGGAGCTTCGTTTCAATAGACTTCAACCAAATTTCACTTAGCCTCACGTCGGACAGCTTCAGCGAAATCGGTACAATCTTCAAGGGGATAGCAAAAGATGTTCGAGTTATAATTTAACATACATACACCATCAATGAAAAGATCAATTATCATAAAAAATGTTACACAACAATCTCCTCAAAAGTTTTCAAAGGGGAAAACTTTCTTTCTCTTCCACACTAACAAAATGATCTACTATACTCTACTATGCAATCTCTCCAATACTACTGCCTAATCTGATCTCTAATGAATTACAAATGAGGGGGACTCCCCCTTTTATAGCTAGCCAAGTCCCAAAAGACGGCTAGGGTTACAATCAATAGAGTGGCCAGAATCGTGCCACCTCAGCCCTAACCCTAAAAACTACCAGAATAGGGAGTGGTACATTAAATGAATCAAAGATTCCCACTCACTCCCAAAATAGTAATGCAAATAAATGCCCCCATTACTTCTAGAAGATCCTCGTCCAGCACGCATTCCCACTGGCCTTCCCTCTGACTGCAAACTCAACAAATCTGCCAAGTACAGCCTCAACCTCATGAACTGAAATAGGCGGAATGCAGTCTAGCTGAAACTCTAATACTGTGACTGAATGCTCATGCCTCGTACAAGATTTTCTCCAAGCAGCTAAGGAGTCCTGCGTGTTCTGGATCAAAGTGGAGAAAGTAGCAGTATTCTCAAAGTCATCCTATACAAAGGTCTTAACGTCTGCAAAGAAAGGCACCAGCAAACCCCTCAAATTATCAACACTTATCTCATCTGGATTCAGCCGCCTAGCAAATATAGCCTCAAAGGTATTCCGAACTCCATCTATAATATTGGCCATAGCCCTGTGTACTCTGGCTGAATCCGCCTGTGCCGCATCGAAGAAGCCACGCCCTGTGATCGCCGAAGAATACCACCAAGAGAAATCATATCGGTCATTCTCCTGAATGACGCCTCCATCAATCAGCAACTGCAATGGCACATGCCTCAATACCTCAAGACGCTGGATCACCTTACTCTGATAGATAGAGGCATCGCCCCAAGCATGATCCACCGCATCTATTCGTGTCAAAATAGTAGAGGCCTGCTGAAAGGCAGAAGCAAGGTCCTCCATAAACTTCTCCGTCTCGACACGAACCCCTGTGACCCATTTATCTGCTTTTTGTGCCATCCTTCCCAATTCTACCAAGCCGCTGATCGACTCCCTAGGTACATCTGCCGGAGGCTCTATTACTGGAACATCCTGCCCTCGAGAACGAGACAACTGCTGAACATATCCAATCAAGGCCTTGTGTTCTCGTTTCAGCCTCTTATACTTCCCTTCTTTCTTGAACAACCTATCCTTGAGGGCGAGGAAGGAGTTATCACACTCCTCAACAATCTGAACACGAGTGGGGCGTCCCAAATCTAGAGTCGTGACCACATAATTCTCAGGAACTGCTTCATTCCGATCAGACTCAACTCGTGGAACAGCAACGTGAAGAGTACGAGAGCCATCCTCCTCAGTGGAGATCTTTGAAAATTTCCTTGCTTTCTTCTTCTGTGGAGGTGCACTGATCCGGTTCAAGAATTCCTCCATCTCAACTGCTGGATCAATTTCCTCACTAGGGCTTCTCCTCATTCTATCTTTAAGCCAATCGGGCACATCATACTGTATATCAAAGGGTTGCTGCTCCTGTGCCTCCATTTCTCTCACTTGTTCAACTTCTTCATTATTCTGGCGAGGCTCATCGTCCTCAAGTGGCTGAGTATCACTTGACACTATATCATCATCATCGTTCATGGCCTCCTCTAATTCCTGTTGAAACTGAGGGTCAGTAATGGTCCCCTCATTATCATGCTGATCAATCCTAACAGGTACGTTGGCACTCTGGCCAACCGACTCTCTCCGTGGAGGCTGAATATCATCCTGTACTACTGGCACCTGATTCAATACAATCCTCTGATCAACAAATAAAGACACCTCCTGTATGCTTGGAGAACGTGTCTCCAAGGGTGTTGCCACTGTGACTCGTGGAGGCTCTGGCTGAGTAGGCTCCTGTCTAACTATTTCCTTCTTTCTGGACTCTGGACCTCTTGTGATCTGTTTCTTTCTTCCTGTGGTGGGCGTCCTGTGATCTCCCATCATGTTGTAAGTCAAGGCAATTGACCTACTCTTCAATCTGTTTACCCGTCGATCAACCCATGCTCTAGTAAATGTCATAACTGGGATGGAAAGAGTATCTAAATCTGCAACCTCGGGCTCTGACCAATCGGGAGGTGGAAGCGGAGTATCTCGAACAGCTGCATAATCAGGATGTACAACATCCATATCCTCATTGACCTGGTCCGAAACTGGAACAACCTCACACTCCCTGATCAGAGTGATAGGCAACCGAGAAAACATCCTCTTCCTTACTGCAATTTCATCAACTGCGTCAGCCCAATAATCCTCTATGGTGGCCTTATGCTTGAACTCCTCCGACAGAACCCAATTGATGTTATGATGTGTGTCGTAGTGCTGTCGGCTAGTATGATATGAGAAGTGATAAAACTGAAGCTCACTTTCAGCCTCCCTAGCTGCCTGTATCGAAGGACACACCTCATCCGAGTTGCCCATTACAATTGGAAACTCTATCCCTCCCTTCTTCTTCTTCTTTTGAATTTTGTCAAAGGCTAGCAACTGTCTGGATATCTCTAGCATCAATATTCTATCTGTCGGGTACTTAGGCAGCCTATATGGGTACGAGGAAAAACCTTGCAGCCTAATGTAAGAGAATCTCGGAAATTGTATAAACCAACACCCATACCTCTCAATTAGCTCCTGGGCGTCTCTCGAGATTCTGTGATGCAACCGCTCCTGAAGCAGCCTCGTGATGTACATGGTGAATGAGTCGTTGACACGTTTGTAATGGGTTGTACTTGACAGGTGCAACTGTGGACACGCATCATAAATCTTGAACTGATGAGAGCCGCATCCAACAGGTTCTTTGTAAGATATCCCCCTGTACTTCGTCATCCGTGCCAACATATAGATAATGTAGGAACTCATGTAAAATGTCTTTGTTCTCCTCAAGCTCAGGAGCTGCTCATGTATGTTGTCGCTGATCATCTCTGCCCAATTGACATAATCCTTGCCTTCTAGCACCAGGTTGATGTAGTAAAACATCCAAGGTTCAAAGATGAAAGACTGTGCACAACCTCCAACCCTGCTCAGCATCATGATAAGGTCACAGTACTCCTGCTTCAAGTTGTCCGCTATGATCTGTTTGGGCAACTTCGTTCGAGAAGGCTTGGGAGTGCTCATCCAGTGGGTGTTAATTGTCTCCGTGCATCGCTCAAAAGCAGAAGCATACATCCGCTCCGCTCGCTCCCTGGACTTGTAGATCATATTTCTGTGCACCGGGATCCCGAAAGCTTCACCAATGGCTGCCGGAGTAAGATTGGCAAGTACTTGGCCATCAGGTGACATGATCGACTGGTGTTCCTTCTCGTAGCAGTTAGCACGCTCCATTATTAGCTCCGAGCACTGTATAGCTGGCGGGAAACCAGCAGCTGCATATAGCCCACTTCGAACAATGTTGTGCGAAGTGACTGAAGCCCGATGACTTCCAATTCCAAACATCCTGTTCTTGAAGGTCTCCAGGTTGACGGAGCCCAGGTTAGTGTCCGTCAACTTGCCCAGCTTTGAAATAAACTTCGACTCTGGCATGAACGTTTTGCTCAGTTTCTTGATCACAACTTGTCTGGAGGCGCCATTGTCCTTTCCGGTTGTCCTCACTTCAGCCATCTGCAACATAACAAACATTCATCAGCAATTAAATTTAATAAAATAAGACATTGTATAGGGGCTGCAGTCGAATTCTAGAAGCTACAATAACTCTCGTGTTTGCAAACCTCAGCTTCTTTCTTGAATTTCAATACTTCACACTTAGAAAAAGATTTCTAAGCAACTCCAATCTGCAACTTGAACTTCTGCAAATTCGCACTTCACACTAGCAATTAGCAATCAGCAAGTTCGTGCTTTTAAAACTCTCAACTACTTCTTTGCTTCAAGGCGTCCTCTCAGCTGCAAATTTGAGGGTCAACAAAATTTGAACTTTAGCAACTCACTCAGACTTAGCAAAATTTCAAACTCTTCAAGCCACAACTCACTGCAATGCTTCACTCTCAGAGCAAATTCGACCTCCTCAACTGTGAAAACAAGTGAGAAACTTGTTCATTTTATAGCTAAAATTCGAATTCTAGAAGGAGTTAATTTTAGCCAGTGCAATTAAACTCCACTACTCCACTTCAAGAATTCGAATTTTCCCTCTCTGGTGCTTCTGACACTTGCCTCCAGTCGTCGGGAATATTATTCTTCTAGAAACTTGACTTTGACTGGCGTTTTTGAATTCGTTTTTGAAAATTTAATTTAAACTCATCTTTTTCACTCACCAGCCGGAGCTCTGTCACTTGAAATCGAATTCAACTCCTGCTCTGGAAAATTCATCTTTGAAGAATTTAATCAAAATTACCTAGACAACTGACTTCAAGTTCATCGTTCGAAGAAAATTCATTTTGAAAACACATTTTAGTCACTCTGCCTTACAAAATTTTAAATTTTCCCTTAGGAAAATTCACAATTTGAGCACTGATTAAATTCCTCGCTGAAAAAGTGTCGGCGAAGCTCAGAAGACTTGAAAATCCATTTATCATTGCGAATGTTCAGTACCCAGAAGCAAATTTTCTTCAGAATGCCTCGAATTTATGGGTACCCAACGAACGGGTTCATTTAATTTTTCAATTTTGAACCTTAGAAAAATATTATTTTATCAAATTAAAATCCATTCTTCGCCTGTGATCACTCTGTGTTGCTCCAATTCGGAAAACTTGAATTCATCCTGCATTCCTGACTTCATTACTGAGAGAATTTGCCCGTGATTTGAAAAAAACTTGCCACCCTGAGCTCTAGGCGTATTTTCCAAGGGGAAAGTAGTTTGCCTTAGAAAATATTTTTAAATCATCTTGCATTTTGAGAACTTGCCTTAGAAAATATTTCGTTTGCCTGCCAGCGAGAGAAGTATCATCTTCACTTAGAAAAATTTTATTCACAGGGGCGGCTTGTACATTTCATCTTCACTTGCCATTTTGGATTTGACTTCACACGTGAAAGGCAATTTCATTAAAAATTCTAATGCCTCAGAAAATTTTAAATTTCACATGTCTTAGGAAATTTTCTAACACTTCCTCACTCTAGGCGCATAACACTTGACATTTTATTTCACCACCTTCAAATATTTTCCAACACACACGCCGCCTTAGAAAAATCTCACACCACACATGCCTTAAGAAATTTTCTAACACTTCACCACCTCACACGCCTAGCAAAAATCCTCTAAGACATCACCTTAGGCGCATTTGAGGCTAGGAGAAGAAAAACGCCTATCTTTTACCTTGTTTACCACGCCTTGGCAAAATTTTCACCCCATTTACCACCTTTATTCATCTTTTACCATCAAACTTGGGCGCATTTCAGCATGTCCACTGGATGACTCTTCAACTTCCGTCTTTTCGTCTTGACATGACCTAGTTTGGGCGCATTTAGGAGGGTGAGTAGGACGAGTTTGCAAGATGGGCGCATTTTGCATGTGATGAAGGATAAAAACTTTGACTTTGTTGACTCCCTGCAATCTTGGGCGCATTTTGATGGGTCTGAAGGATAAAAATTTTCCCAACGCCTCAAGAGTGACTCTTCACCTTCCATTTTCCGTCTTCATATGCATGACTTTGGGCGCATTTTGCCCCTTGAGGAGGATGGAAATGTTTGACTACTTTGACTTTTCTTGCCTTGGGCGCATTTGGAGGGGTGAGGCGGATTTCTTTCATGCCTTAGAAATTTTTTCAACCTTTTCTTCTTTCAAGTTGGGCGCATTTTGCCCCTGCTGCAGGATGAACATCATTGACTTCCTTTGACTTCTTGCCTTGGGCGCACTTTGACCCCTGAGCAGGATGAACTTCATACTTAGCATTTTTTTTTTCTGAGCCTCCTCATTAACTGGGCGCATTTTGCTAGGCCTGCTGGACGAAGTTCCAGACTTAGACAAATTTTCATCATCCTTCGCCAGTATCGTGCCCTGCTATTTATAGTAAGTCTTCTCAATTTTGCTCCTCTGAAGCTCGGAATGGCCTGAAACTTTAAACATAGCATCCTCATAACCTTGTTATCCTGTCGACACTGCCATTTTTAATCACCCTGCTATTTTTAGCATGTTTCTGAAGGTGGTTTACTATAAATAGTAACCTCTTGTTTCTGATAGCTCCACTGCTCTGATCTAGTTGAAATTTTAATGAGACGCTCCTCACCACATGTCCTACTGGCTGACACCGACGCATGCACTCAATTTACTATTTTTAGCACGTTTCCAATCTGACTTACTATAAATAGTAAGTGCTCTGTTTGACTCGAAATTTCACCGCCAGATAGCCGAAGAATGCGATCGCGGTGGTTTACACCGGTTGAAGATTTTGACCAGCACTTACGCCTATTTTTCGGCCCGAAACCCTAATTTGCTTTGCATGTGTATCAAATGAACTTTGTTTCCCGCAATACGAGCGCGATCGGCTTGGCGATTCACGAGGCTGGCGGGAGGCGGCTAGCGGGCCACGGTATAAAGTTCCTTCTTGAGTGAGTCCGCGTGTATGTCACACCATCGCGAGCTCTTGAAAAACCATCGGGAATCACTCGACATGCAAACCCTAACATGCAAACCCTAAAATAGCCTCGGAAGGCTGAACTCTGAAAGTGGTCGCCTCGTCTTGCATGTTATATCATCGCAAAGGTCTGAAAAACCCAGAAGGAATATGTAGACATGCAAAGAAAAACTTTGCATACGCGACTTAGTCCGGTAATTTCGCTAAAAATAATAAGTTGTCCATTTTATCTCAAATTTTGTACGTGAGGAGTCTGATACACTCTGAATGCCGTGTGACTGTCGGAATCTCAAAATAGCTGACAAATTGCCCTGAATTTCATACTTACTAAAAATAGTAAGTACCTCAGAATCTGATGAAAATTGGCTGGAAGCCTGCTGGAAGCACACTGACAACAATGTTAAGTTCAAATTTCAATTACTGACTCTACTTGACCTTGGACTGGCCAGAAACGATGAAACCCTAATTTTAGACTTGGTCAGTTTCACACTTAAACTCACTGACGGGCGCAACCCCTCGAAAGGCGGACATCAGAAAAGAGACAGAGCGGGAGAGAGAGAAGAAAACTCAAGCCAAAAGACCGGAACGGAGCAAAAATTTAGGGGGTCCCCATCTTGAATGGGGCGATGTGTGAAAAGGTCACAACAATTCCCTTTAACTGCTGCTGTTTCTCTAATCTACCCAATCTGCAGGAGTTTTCTTTATTCCAGCCAGCGATGCTTTCTACCTCTTCCCTATTCTATCCTCTTCTTTCATATTTTTTCTTCCTCCTTTATAAATGGATCGATTCGCTTTTATATAACTCACAAGGTGGGGGAGGGGGAGTTATGTCTTTTTGTTTTGAAAGGTCACACATTATTCCTCACGTGGTTATCTTAACTAAACATCATTCAAGCAGCCACCGTTCGGACATAAATATTAATTGCTGCCTTGAATATATTGTTCCCTTAATATGGATTACAGCCTCTTATAATACCCTTTTGTGGCATTGCTGCCTTTAATTATTTTCTTTGTAATTGTATTTCCTTATTTTATATTTACATATTGTATATTAATATAATATATATTCATTTATGTTAGTTTTATATATTTTATTTAATATTTATTAGATTATGATGATGATAATAATAATATTTAAATTACTAATATTTATTTTTATATTAGTTTTCTTTATATATTTATAATATTTATTATATTATAATAATTTAATATTTATATTTATATTTTTAATATTCATTTTATTTATTTATTTGTATTCTAATGTTTGGGTTTTAACCTTTTAGTATTGCAATTTCGGGGACATGACAGTCCACCCCGTCCAAGATTGCTTGCCCTCAAGCAATCATAACCTAAGATATGTAATTTTAAGATGTTTCTCCTTATGGTGATGTTATTAGCTTTGATAGGAGTTGGAAGTTCTAACCCAAGTGATGGTTATTCTGGTTATGAGAACAATGTATTGACTAATATTCTTAAGTTCTACTATTTCTCCATAGCTCCCAAAACCAACAAGTTAGAGTTTATGACTCAGTACAACTTAAAACCACATGAATAAAAAATTAAAGCAAACACTCAACTAGCTTGACCAAGTAGGCAAGTGGCTCGAGTAGGCAAACAAGTAGCTCAAGCAAGCAAGTAGCCAGCTCAAGCACATAGACAACCAGCTTAAGCAAGTAGGCAACTAGCTCAAGCACACAAGCAACCAGCTTAAGCAAGTAGGCAACTAGCTCAAGTAGGAAAGCCAGTAGCTCAAGCAAGCAATCAACCAGCTCAAGCAAGTAGGGAACTAGCTCAAGTAGGCAAGCAAGTAGCTCTAGCATGCAAGCAACCAGCTCAAGCAAGTAGGGAACTAGCTCAAGCAGGCAGGTAGGCAGCTCAAGCACACACAGGATGGAAGGAAAGATGCTCTAATACCACTGTAATGTCCCTTACCCGACTTGTCCTAGAATTTTCTTGTTGATTACGTTTAGGGTTTCTTCTATCCAAATGAATGTTCTCCTAATTCAATAACGCTAGATTTGAATCCTATATTCACCATATTAACAACATATTTGCTAGCATTAATATCTAGATATCCAAAATATAAGCATAATCATAAAACAATAATGAAGACACAAGAGGAGTGCCATAGGTGGATCCGCCTTGAAGCCCTCATGTAAAGCTCAAGAGGTTGTCCATCACAATCCTTCTTGCCTAGGGTTTTAGTACCTGCATACTCCACTCATGGCAACACCTCAGAAGACACTTGTCCTATCAGGGGAGAGGAACCATAGAATCCAAGTGGCCTAAGGCCTACCATCTCCTATTGCCCAATCCCTTGCCTCGGCCCTATGGGGCAGAAACCTAGGTGGGACCCCCAACCTTCTATGGCCCAATCCCTTGCCTAGGGCCTATGGGGCTGAAAGTGGGGTTTTTAGACAATCCACTTCACTCATGATTTTCCCTTCCTAATAGGTTTACAAGCACATAGCAAACAATCTTTACACAATCAGATATATTTGCATTCATCCAAGATTTATTTCATGCCTCTAATCAAATATATTTTCATTTATCAATGGTTCTTTAAGTTCATCATTTCCTAGAATAATTCTTGTTATGATAAGATTAAAGAAAGCTTTGTATCAATAATCAGATTAGCAATATCTATTTCTTATATTCAAAATATGCTAAATATTACTGCTAAGTGAGTACATCGCCTGATATGTTGTGTCTTCCCATGACTCTTTATTCCTTAATCGCCTTCCTTCAATCTTACATTTGATTGATCATAGGACAAAAACGTATATAAATAAATATTAATCTATTCATTTTTATATTAAGATTGTGTTGGCGTAACAACTAACACCTCTGGAGTAGAAGTTGTTATGAACAGCCTATGCACACTACGCAATGAGTGCTCTTCAAATTATGGAGGGGAAGCTCCCTCGTTATGCTTTGACAAATGTACTTGCAAAGTAAAATAAGCTAAAACTATGTCCTGTCTTTTTGTTTCAGCTGCTAGAGGTACAAGGCTTTCTTGAAAGAATTTTTACGTTGCAGCTGAGTTTTCTCTGGTTTTGCAAATCAACTAAACTACAACTTATATCTATCCAATCTCCTCAGGAAAACAGAGCAAGAGGAAACGGAGCAAGGTTTGACTATCGGACGATAAGCATGTTTAGACTCTCTACTTGAGGGCAAGGTGGCACAACTATCATCTCAATCTAAACAAGCTTATTGGATACAACAGATTTAAGAATTCACTAAGACGATCTTATGGAACCCTGTGTGGCATAACACTCGATCGAAACAGCAAAGCCTTCACAAAACAGCCTTTATCTTTATAATCTCACGAAACCCTATGTGGCATAACCTTCGATTATATTGATAAAGATTTCACAAAACAGATTTATCGCTGCAACTTCTCGAAACCCTATGTGGCATAACGATCGATCACAATGGTAAATTAACATAAAACAGCCTTATCACCTCAATCTCTTGGAACCCTATGTGGCATAACAATTGATTTCAATGATAAAGATGCTCAAACAGATATATCTAAACTATGGAAAGAATTCAGCATTACAATCTTTCGAAACCCTATGTGGCATAACAATCAATTGCAATAGTGAAGACACATGAACAAATACCAAAAGAGCAATATTGAGGGCAAGGTAGGCTGACATATATTTCTCTCTCAAGCAAAAGTTATTTACAAATGAGCAAAAGCTCTTATTTATATACATCAAGGTGTAGGGAACCTAAAATCACCTTGTGTCATCTATAGTTCAGCAATGCATGCAAGCAATGCCCAAACCCTAATTAAGTAAACTATACAGTCAACTGGGAAACTACCCTCAGTTTGACTGAAACATCTAATCTAAAAATGGACAATTGTGCGAGCATGCACGTCCTTATTGAAACAAGTTAACTGGAAGACTAACATCAGTTAACGTAAAACCCTAAATAAAACTCCAAGTGTGAAGGGCGAATCTCAGAATAGATATGCATGTGATGACAACTTCGAGTTAACTGGAAAGGGTAACACCCAGTTCAACTCGTGTGTGTGAAGTCTATCCTGAGAAGTGGGAACTGAAGTTGACTGTGTCTCGAGCAATCAACCCCTCAATGAGATTGTTGACTGTGTCACTGTCCGGAGCGATGAGACTCTGACGAAGGATGCTATGTCGATGCAGCATGTCCTCACCAGCTGTGATCTGAGACTGAAGTTCCCTTTTGCTCCTCGTTGCTTCATCGAAAAGTGTTGACATGACTGGTAACGCTACGATACTTATCTCTGAAAATGATGAATGGAGTGCTGAAGCTCACGGTAATTTATCGGTAAGCTCCATGTAGGCACCACCCTCGATCTGATAACAGCACGGTAAGCGAGACACAAGAGTCCTCACGAACCGGAGTGCACTAGTGACGTGCTCTCTACTCTCAGCCAACTCTGATGCCAAGCTGTCCTCTATCTTTGCTCTGAAAACCAACTG
>VDFB02346219.1:0-59647 GCA_007258455.2 Sequoia sempervirens | reverse complement strand
AAGTCTAGATCCTACATTAGCGGTGCACCATTTGGACGTTCATCTAGATGCCAAACCTGTCAAATAGAAACTAAGAAAGATACATCCTCAAGTGGATTTTCTTGTCAAGAAAGAATTGGAGAAACTGTTAGAAGTTGGGTTCATAAGACTGATCAACTATTCCAACTAGATCTCCAACATAGTTCCTGTGGCCAAGCCAAATGGAAGCATCAAAATTTGTATAGATTTTTGGGATCTCAATAAAGCTTGTCTTAAGGATGACTTCCCCTTTCCAAATATTGACATGTTGGTTGATCTCACAGCAGGGTATGAGATGCTCTCCCTCATGGATGGTTTCTCTGGCTATAATCAGATCAGGATTGCACCAAAAGATCAGCATAAAACTACCTTCACCACTCCTTGGGGCACCTTTTGCTACAATGTCATGCCCTTTGGACTCAAGAGTGCGGGGGAAACTTATTAGTGTGCTATGACTATTATCTTCCATTATCTCATTCATATCATAATGGAATATTATGCTGATGACCTGTTGGGGAAGTCCAAAACAAGAGAAGAACACCCTATGATCCTAAAGAAAATATTTGAGCAATTAGAGCACTACAAACTGCATCTAAATTTGAAGAAGTGTGTATTCGGGATTACATCAGGAAAGCTATTGGGCTTCATCATCTCCAAAAGAGGTATAGAGGTAGATCCAGCTAAGGTAAAAGAAATAATGGAAATTCCCCCACCACATAATCTCAAACAATTGTGAAGCCTTCGAGGGAAGTTATAGTCCATCAAGCAGTCCATAGCTCAGCTAGCTAATAAATGTCAATCGTTCACTCATCTCTTGCATAAAGACACCACCTTCAAGTGGGATCAAGAATGTCAGCAAGGCTTCAAAAAAATTAAGGAGTACTTGGCTCATCCACCCATCCTCATGCCTCCAATTCTAGGTAAACCACTCTTGTTGTACATCTCAGCTACATCAGTTGCACTGGGGGCATTATTAGCTCAACATGATGAGTCCTCTAAAGAGCGCACAATCTACTACATCGGTCAAATGTTAGTGGGATATGAACTCAACTATTCTCCAATGGAAAAGGCTTGTTTGGACATAGTCTTCATTTCACAAAAGCTTCACCATTATATGCTCAATAATCCTGTGAAGCTAATATCTAAAGTTGATCCACTTAAATATTTGTTGTTCAAAACTTCTTTGACTAGCTATATGGCTAAGTTGGTCATGTTATTGAGCAAGTTTGACATAGAGTATGTGGACCATAAGGCGATCAAAGGACAAGTAATAGCAGATCATTTAGCAAATGAATCTTTGGTGGATGCATATCCTTTGGTAGTTGAATTTCCTAATGAAGAGGTCCTCATAGTCATAGAATAAAATACATGGACACTCTATTTTGATGGGTCATACACACGTAATGGAGCTAGTGCAGGTGTCTTATTCATCACCCCACAAGGTGACTACATTCCAAAGTCATTCAAATTAGCATTTCCATGCACAAATAATAGCAAAGTATGGAGCTCTTATCACTGGTCTTAGGATCACCATCTAATGGAACATCACCCGTCTACGAGCCTTTGACGATTCTCAATTGATTATCAAATAGGTAAATGATGAGTTTCAAATAAAGGATCACAAGTTGCTACCCTACAAATGCATGGTGGATGACTTTAAGAAATACTTCACCTTCATCTAGTTTGAATAGATCCCCAGAGTTTAGAATAAGGCAATAGATGCAATGGCTATGATTGGATCCCTCATTGATATGCCTAAGGATCGAATGGACTACAAGTTCCTAGTTGAACAAATTTTAATCCCTGCATATGATATCCCTGAGAGTGAGATGGCGTGTGACATCATAGGTCCTGAATCACCCTGGTATCATGAAATTTACACCTACCTTCGTGATAACATCCTACCTCCTGGCCTTACATGAAATCAATGTAAATCCTTCATCCAACATACATCTCGTTATACCATCATGGGATATACACTTTATCGTGATGGGTATGATGGAACTCTTCTTAGGTATTTAAATGAATCAAAAGCCTGCACTACATTAATTAAGGTACATAGTGGTGTCTGTGGGGCCCATTCTAATGGCATGGCCTTAGCCAAAAGGATTCTCATATATGGATATTATTGGCCTACAATGGCGCATGACTCTTGTGAGTTCATGAAGAAATTCTTACCTTGTTAGCAACATGTAGACTTGATAGATTCTCCCACCCAATATTTGCAACCTATCATAGCACCATGGCCCTTTTCTTAGTGGGGTTTTGACTTGATTGGCAAGATCTACCCTCCATCCTCCAATGCCCACACTTTCATCATCACTACTATTGAATACTTCACCAAATGGGTGGAAGTAATTCTGCTCTCTCAAATTAGAGGTATTCAAATCTCTAAATTCATCCTCTTCCATATTCTCTACAGATATGGAATCCCTTCCACCATCATCACTGACAATGAAAATCCATTTAAAAACCAATTCATGAAACATCTTTGTGAAACTTACCATATCCAGCATTGTTGGTCCACACCCTATTACCCCCAAGGTAATGGTCAAGCAGAGAAAACTAACAAAACACTTATCAAGATCCTTAAAAAGGTGGTCAATAAGACTGGTCGAGATTGGCACCTCTACATCCATCCCACCCTTTGGGCTTATCACACTTCCATCTGCACTCCCACTGGTGCCACTCCATATTCTCTTGTCTATGGTGTCGATGCCATGTTGCCGATCGAAGTCAAGATCCCATCACTTATAATATCTCTAAAGAACCTCATAAGTGATGAAGACACTAGGGTTGCATAGCTCAATCAATTGGAGCTCCTGGATGAAAAGTGTATCAAGGCCTGTAATCATCTTCAAACATATCAACATCATCTTAGGAGAAGCTACAACAAGAAAGTTCATCCTCACTAGTTTAATGTTGGTGATCTATTCCTCAAGGAGAATCAACGTAGTCAACAAGATCGAGACAAGAAAGGAAAATTTGAGGCAAATTGGCTAGGTCCTTATGTTGTCACTGCTAAATATGGATCTAGGGAATATAGGCTTGCTACACTAGAAGGGGAACCCCTAGAGGAGCCTATCAACATCATGCACCTAAAAAGGTTTTACACCTAAGTCATCTAGGTTATCCTATCCTAAAAATTACCAAAAAAAGTAAAAAATGGTCAAAAATACAAAAAAATCAAAAAATCAAAAAATAGTAAAGAGAAATAATCCATCCTATGATGAAAACCACCCTTGGTGGCGCCTTGGATAAGTACGTTTGGTGAAAACCGATTAACAGACACCATTCATAGAGGGCTTAACCATTATCTACCTTGTGTCCTAGTTTCCTTAAGCTTCCATACATCTTATCCTCACATCCTATCCTAGCATCCTATTCATCCAATCCTTCCATCTGCATTCGCTTATCCGCTGCTTGGTATGTTTTGGTTGAGAATTGGACATTCCTCATTAGTTATCCAGAATCCTAAGCTTTTATCCCAATCTAAGCTTGTATTGTTTGTCTGTGCCATTAGTTAGTCTCTCACCTTCACCTAGGGTCCTTCATCATGTCAGTCCTCATTAGGTCTCATCATGTCATGTCATTAATAACGAATCCATCTGCATGCACCTTAATGTGGACGCAGTCCACCCTGACAAATATCCTCATTATTTTTTAGTATCTGGAATAGTACGGTCTACAAACTAATTTGGATCTGCCCTTGGGGCTTTCATCCATCCTGTCATATCAGTCTTATGTCCTTTATCTATTTGGTTCCATCTTTTGTCGTTGGTCTTTTTTGAAGTATGTTTCCCCTGCACTTTCACACAGGAAAGGTTGATCATTTGATCCACCCCTGGGGCTTTTTTTTGTCTGGTCTTTGTCATCCATCTTGGTCTTGATTTTCCTCTTTTTTCTTTTATCCATGGTCTTTTATGGAACTATGAGGGCTCTGCGCTTTCATGTAGGCAAGGCTAACCTTTGATCAGCCCTCGAGCCCCTAGGTCTTTAGGGTGTGTCTATCTTGTGTCTTGTGTCATGTCGTTAAGCATGTCCCTATCTAGCTAGTTCTGAACAAACAAGATTCACTAGTATCATGAGGTTCAATCACTTTTGAGTATCCTAAGTCATTTTGATCACTTAGTTTAGTCTCCATCTTTAGTCTTAATAGGATTCATCATTCCTATATCAAACTATATCAATCCCATCCACCTCTTGATCCTGTGGCAAAGGACATTTGAAATTGATTGTTTTCTTGTGATGTTTTTGTTTATCATTTGAGCTTCCTATCATACCTTGTCAAGGTTTCCACAATCCATCATATCATGGTGTGCTTTGACTAGTAAACATAGGGGCATATGTTGATCTTTTGTCTATTTTTGTCTTCTTGGTTGTCCTGCGTAGTACCCACCAAGATTCCTATAGTTTTGTGTTACATTGGGGCATCCTTTGTGCTTGTGGTTATCCAAATGCCTAGCCCGATCAAAGTCATTGTGACTTTGGGGTGTTGGGATAGCCTCTTTGTATGTTGTATTTGTTTCATGCATTCGACACTAATCTGCCTTGGTTCCTCATACACTAGTGTATCGTGTCTTGTGCTATAGAAAAAATTAGTGCTCTAAATTGGAAAAATAGCATTAGGATTTTATTTCATTTTCCATCCTATTGCATTGAATTTACCCTCCATCCATCCTTTCCATAGCCTATGACTAGTGATTTTGCTTGTGCAAACATTAATCTCCCATCTCCTTTTCTTCTTAGGATTCCTATGGTTTTTGACAGGTCCAGTACCACACCCCATTTCTCATCTTGATATTTGATGTGGTATCATGCCCATCATCCCTCATTTTGATAATGATTATAGGGAAAGTACTTTCCGTAAGAAAAATCAAGCATGATATGCAAATAAAAGAGGCCTATCAATAGCTTCCATCACTATGCAAGCCCTTATTTACACTCATGCTCGTGCTAATTTAATTCAGATATTAATCCCATCATTCATGTAGGTTGCATTCATTTATTACATCAAAAATACCAAGGTCATCTTTGTTGTCAAATACTTGGTCTATGACATGCAAAATGAGCAAAGAAAATGAGATTGATATGTGACTATAGGGAAAAGCATGCTCATCATAGAAACAGGTGAATCTAATTGTCAACTAATCTTGGACCATGTCATATTAAACACAGAATGTACAATTTGATCCCAAACAGTGGCAATGTCATCTCATCTAGCATGGTAGGTTCATTGCATCTCATTTCATCTCATGTGCATTTATCACTACCATGTTCATATTAAGTCATTTAGATTAATCTTAATTGGTCATTCTAAGCATCTTATGTTAGTTTCATTATCAATTCATTGCATTATCTTTCTGGGTTATTTAGAGTTCTTATTCTAAACATATTATTCCATCTCATTACATACATTTCATACATTGAATTGCATCACATTTTTCATTTAGTCCATTACATTGCATTGTCATAACATACATCAAGCCATAATAATATTCTTGGAAAAGTTTCCCACTAGACTTAAAAGAAAATTGATTGTGCAGTGTACAACACAACTGTCCATGTGATATGAGTTGATTGACGTCTCTTGATCACATTTGCTAAATCAATCACAAGGTTTTCTAAACATATCCATTGCAGGAATAAGTTTTCCATCTCCATGCATGCATCACCACTGGCATCACAAATCATTAGTCTCATGTCCATAGCATATAACATCATAAATCATCCATCACATCCTGCATGACAAAGTGTTAGGCATAATGCATTTCATCCATGTCATCCACATAGGCATAAATATAAATCATCATAAACACATTCATATATCATAGTCATCATCATCATCATAATCATCATCATCATAATAATCCATAATAAAAAAAATACATACACGTGCACAAATAAACATCCATCACATAAGCACCATATCATGTCGATAAAGGCTATCATATATCATATAAATATCAAAATATCATGTCTATCACAAAGTCCATAATAAAGTCCATCGTACAATCATAATACATGTCTATCATATCCATCGATAATCATCAAATAAGATACAAGTACAGGGCTCTGAATCAAATGTAGAGATTGCATCAATGAATAAAATGATCTATATCTGATTTACACTGTGGGATATGTGGTATATGTCCTTGTCCACTATACATCCACCTTGCACCTGTCAAAAACCTGTATCTTGTCCCTTGTCCTCTTTCATCACTACCCTGTGCTAGCCTCATTTGACCTCTACGGGGAATCTGGCATTGATCCTCTATGTGAAGGAGTCTCACAATAGTTGTTGTGCCTTTGTGTATGTGTCCCTACTGATAGTGATGATGTTGGCATCTGTGGTACTACTCAGACATATGGAGGTACACGATGTGCAAGATTTGGAACCTCTCTAAAATAAGTCCCCATGTAGTAGCTGGACTCTCTCATATACTCATCCCTCTCTGATGCTTGGGCCCTTGCCAAGTCCTGCTCTACCCTACACATGTCTTGTAATCCAACCAGGTACCTCCTCTCCTAATCCCATGCATCATGTGCCATCCTCAACTAGTCTATCTATGCATGCATTTGTGAAATATCCTGCACCATTGCATCCCTCTCACCCTATAGGGCCTGCACCTGTGACTTTGTTGCATCCCTCACCCTACACGGTTTTCATCTGTGTCATGATTGCCTTTGCTCTCTCTAGTACTATCCTTGCCTCTCCGGTTGTCAACTCTACACACTTAGCCCATTATCAGAGCTCATCTCATTGCCTCCTTAACTTATCCCTCTCCCTCATCATCTCCTCCATACCTCCTTGCATCTCTGCTAGCTGCCTCCTAAGGTCATCCCTCTCTGCCTCTACCTCCAATACCGTCATCCTGCATCATCTACTAGGGCGTTGTAGTCCCTATCCCCCTTTCTCTACAACCTCTCCATCTTGGCCTGTAACCTATCCATGTTTTCCTCTGACTCTTAGAGTCTATTCTCTTCTATCCTTAGTCTTGCTAGATCTCCTATCAAAAGTACCACCAAATCCTCAAGTGGTGGTGGTACATATAGAACTATCACTAGTGGATGTACCTCTGAGGCATCGTCCTCCATCGCCTTTCCCTATCCCCTTTCCTGCTGGTCTCCTCTCTCCTCCTCCACCTCAGCCTCTCTATCTTCACCCCTCCTCTATCATCCACCTCTCCTCCTGACTCTCCTTTTTCCACCCAATCTCCTCTCATCCTCTAAGCTGTATCCTAGTGCCCCTATAATCAGATGCATTGTCGTCATTCATCCTGACCTATGCTTTGTCCACCATGCAAAGTACCGCACTGTCATCCCTGCATCCACCACCCCTCCTCTCCCTGGATATGGCACCAGCTGCATGTCCTCCCATATCTGCCTAGTAAATTCTCATGTGATCTGATCACCCCATAGGTGCTCCTGGGTAATCTGTCGAAACCTCTATGGTCCTAGAGGGATGTCCTATTGAACATCGAACTGCCTCGTCACCCTGTCCAGATTGTGAAGCTCAATGATGTGTGGGCCATGTATGATTAGGTAGCACATTGTGAATAAATAACCCCTGTGCCTCCTCTCATCCTCCCTCCATCCCAATAGCTTTCACCTCTGATAAGGCCTCCATATGATTTGATCTCCCTATAAGTCATCCAACCTCCTCCTCCATGCCTCTAGGTCACTAACATCCAGGCAGTGTAGTCGCCAACCATACTTTGTACCATACCAATATGCTACTAGTAGTGTCTCATCCTATGCCCCTACCATCAGAACCCTTGGCCTCACCATGCTAATATGATCCCAAGCCCACACTTGGAGTAGTGTCACATGTGTGATGTTGAGGGCTCTCTTGTAGCACACCACATGCATGTCCTGATATAGCTGAGCTAGCACACATGCCCCCATGTAAACTCTCCCTCCCTCCTCTCCACAATATTCCTGACAACCTCAATGATATTGAGGCTGCAAAATTGCCCACTCTTGTTTGATAGTAGTATCTCGCTAATCATCCCATAGAGGTACAATGGCAGTGCAGGCACCTCCAATCCCAAGCACCCGTCTAAGTCTAACTCCCCCCTGGATAGGGAGATATGCCCATACAAAGATCGCCTATAAGCTCTTGTCTCACTCTCTCCCATAGCTTTGTGTCTAGCTCACCAAGCACCCTCCAATGGGCAGCCGCAAAATCCTTCACACGTCCTCTAGTATCACCGTCATCTCCCCTGTTGGGAGATGGAATGTCAATATCTTGAAGCTCCATCGCTCCATCAATGTTGTCAAGAGCGCCTGATGTGCTCTGATGTTGGGATAGCCCAACATGTGCAGTAACCTTGCCTGTGCCAATGTTGCATGGTCATGAGCAGTCATCGCCTTGATAGTCACCTCTAGTTTCGCTAAATGCCTCTCTCGAGTCCTCATTGTCTCGAAGTTCTACATCCACACAGAATCGTATGTCAGTCTTTCATCAATTCTTTTTCTTTTTCCATCATTTTCCCCCCTACCTCTGGTTTTGGAGAATTTGCCCCTATGTAGGACAAATTCGCCCTTTTTTCAGCCCCCCACGAATTTTCTTATTTTATAGGTGAATTCGCCCCTTTCCCATCTATCTGTGAATTCTCCTTTTTTCCTCCCCTTACAAATTCACCTCTTTTTTTTTCTCCCCATGCAAAATTTCCTTTTTAGGTGAATTCGCCTTTTTCTCCCCCCTTTTGCAAATTTTCCTTTTTAGGTGAATTCACCTTTTTTCTCTGCCCTTGTAAGTTCTCCTATTTTTAGGCAAATTTACCCTTTTCCTCTCGCCTTGCAAATTCATCTATTTTTAGGAAAATTTTCCCTTCTTCTTGTCCATGCCTTAATTCGCCTGTCTCTGGTGAATTTGCCCCTCTTCTCGCTAGTTTGGGAAAACGCCTCTAATTTTGGCAAGTTCACCCCTGTTCAGTTTGGAAATTTCAAAATCACCTTCTTCCCATGTGTGCTCGCCTCTTTGGTAGGCGAATTCTCCTTTTCTGGGAAGAGGTGAATTTTCCCTCCTCACTATTTGGCATGTTCGCCCCTAAGAGCGGAAAAATCACCTTTTTTGTGGCCCCTTGCTATGGATGGGTGAACTTGCTATACGGACAGGTGAATTTTCCCATCCACCACAGGTTTTTACCCTAGTCTGCCCAAAATCTAATTAAAATGCATTAAAATTTAAATCCAACTCAAATCACAAAGTAGGGTTTTAATCTTACTTGGCGGGGTACCACATGCCCGTAGTAGTACTGGCAGAACTCCTCACCTCGATGGATGAGCTCATCATCTAGAAATCCCTTGTCCTCATTGTTTCTCCCATCAACCATCATTGTCACTCACTTCCTCTCTCTCTCTTGATGATTCAACTACCAAGTGTGCAAATGGTAAATATTAATTTTCACAATTACTATTTATAACTTTTAATTTTTTCCCTTTTTTAACCTTTTAAATTTTGGCTAATTTTTACCCTTTATTTAACCTCTTAATTAATTCATTTCCCTCCTTTTCTTCTGCGGGCTGCCATTTTGCATCCCGTTTATTTATTTTCCTCTGTTCAAAAGCCATTCTTCATGGTTTTTCACTCTTTATTGCATGGTACCCTCCATTTCTCCATATTGATAAGTCACTCGGGGCCCCTTTTTCTTTCCCATATGCCCTCTCGAAGGGGCATACCCTTTCATTTTCCTCCATTCCTCCATCCTATCCACTTCCTTGTGAAACCGAGGCATCTCCCTCCATTTTCTATGATTGGACAGTCTACAAAACTTTTCCCGCGCTAGGGCATCACTTTCTAGTCCTTGCTTCTATTGAGTCATCTGTATTTTATTTTTCTCTGAAACACTATTATTCTAATAGTATTTTGAAGAGGGAAAAAATGTAGACATCCAAATTTGACCACCCCCATATGGTCAAATTCATCCCCTTTATTTTTCTATCTTGCATCCCTCATCTACATTAATTAAATAATTTATTATTTAATTAATATTCCCCTTTCTCTAATGTCCCTAAGGTATTTAATTAAATAATTAATTACTTTATCCTTTTCCCCCTCTCCTCTCTAAATTAAATAAATATCCTAATTTATTTAATTTAGTCATTTTCCTTTTATGAATTTAAATCAATTACAAATTCATCATTTTTCTCTATCCTTGTCACATCCTCCATAATTCCTCTTTAATCTATATTAATTTAATTAATCTATGATTAATATGTGCACACACCTAATCGGGATTAGTGTCACATCCTTCATAATTCCCCACTTGCCTTTAATTCTCCATTAGCCTGCTTAATCCCCTATTTTCATAGCCCTAATTACTTGATTAGGTCAACCTAATCCTTATGCCATTTATGCCATACCCCCAAGTCAACCTTCATTAAATGTTTTCTCCTTTTGGAGAATGCAACCCATTCCCCATGTGAATTTAAAATTCACATTTATTCTCCCTAAGTCTTTTAAGGAATTTTTAATTCCTCCCCTCTTCCCCATGTGGATATTTGAGGAATTTTAAATTCCTCATACATCCCATCACCCACATAGAGACAAGGACCTCCTTTATGAGTAGATCTTATCCCAATCCCTAGGTACCATAAGGTACCTCCACCTCACCTCCCTTTTGACACCTCATCTGCCACATGGAAAGATGTGAGTTCTTGTGAGTCCTCAACTCATCCTATCCCTCGATCTTGTCCATGGTGGCATCATCTTGACCCTTCATTTTCTAGGGGAATTTCTCCTAAAATTAGAGGATTTTTCCCTTGTTGGGCATCAACACACATTTGCACTCTAACTCTCAAGCACTCATCCAAGCCAAGAACCTCCATTGTTGCAGCTTCATTTGCATCCATCTTGTGCATCCATTGCAATACCCACTTGCATCATTGCATTCCTCATCCTCCCATGATCATTTAGAGCTAGGTTGCATGCTATTTTCCATTCAAAGGAGCACACATTTGAACAAATCAATAGAGCCAACCAACTCATCAACTTGGACAAGGTAACACACTTCTTTTTATCTTTTGTTTTGTTCAAGTTCAACTAGGCTAATCATTGAGGTGTTGTTTGTGCTTTCCTTGTTTGCATCACGTTTGTTTGCATTTTAGACTAGGAATTCACCTGCACACATCTCCAAACCCAAAAGAAGAGCTAGATTTCTATAAAAATCCTGGAGGTATTTAGTGAGGGAAAAATTGATCCCCCACTCACTGAATTTCCCATAAGACTATCGAAGAGGCACAAACTTTGATGATCAACAGGGACCAAGTGCTATCTTTGAACAAATGTTCCATTGGGTTTTGAGGCATGCTTAGACTTGCTAATTCAGGTGGATTCGATGCCTAGTGCTTGCAACCTACAACACACAAAATGGTCAAGCATATAGATAATCATATGATCAGACACACTGTGAAAGGAAATCACAAAGTAGCAGGGTACTCACAAGTGAGTAATGTGACACTGTCCCTTTCACTCAATCACTTCAGAAGAAAAAACTCAGTAATCAAATCAACTCGTAAGCCATCAACTACCTAGCAATGAGGATGATAATCACATAATGATCATGATAAAATAGTCACATAATGATCAAAATAATGCATCTAACATCATATACTATATCATAAAATAAATCAATTGCTTAACATTGTTAGCACATACCTTTAATTATCCCTATTATTTTTCCTTCACCTCTAAGTTCCAAGGTCAACTACCTGCACATCCATGGTGATAATGAAGGGGCATTACATCCTCCCCCCCCCCCACCCTAAAACTTGACTTACTCTTAGAATTCATAAACTAGGGTGGAAACATAACACATTAGTACCAACATCAAAGTTGATTCATTACCTCAAAATTATACACTTCCATAAAATACAACATAATTATGCCTTCAAAGCACATATTTCTTGTTAAATTTCCATCATTCAGAGACAAGACATTCCACTTTATTCATTACACAACACTAAATCTCATATCATATTCAACACAAGATCATGATTTTACACCCTTTTAAAAGCATGGACACAATTAATTATTTCATAAGTACTGTATTCATTATTTAACATACATTCATCACATACACACAAATTCACATCACCGGAAGTCACATCACATGGCTACACAAGGGTCCATAATGCATCCCTGATAGAAAGAATATCAGTGTATTGCACACTACACTGAGGGTCCTATCCTTTCCACCAGTCTTCTATTGCTAAGCGGGGATGATAGAAGGGAGAAAACATAGCTCAAGAGTCTAAGCGACTAGGAAAACATAATGGGCTCATATGAAACTAGAGTACCTAGTGTTAGAACTTGGGCTCTGATACCAAGTGTAACACCATGCCAAGGAACCCCAGAGGATAACACATAACAAGACTAAATAATGATTTTTTTTCTTAAAGAATAATAGTGAACTCCATAATATATCATCACAAAGAAACTAATCCTAATTCCTCTAAGGTCCCATGACTACGGTACTAACAGAACTCTAACAAGAACTAGAATTATTTCATTAACAATTATGCTAACATCATTTATGTAATAAACAAGTCCATTTTAAACCATAATAGTAAATGATTAAACAATATGAATCTCCATAATGTGTCATCAGATAAACAACATTAAAGATCACTTATAATAACTAGCAAGTACATATACAAATTCCATTACATGAGAGTACATCATTACATTGTTACATCATTACATTGTTTACAATAATGCTTCCCTGAATACAATTGGGAAGAATGCATCAATATTACAATAAATGATACAACTGATATGCAAGTCCAATAGATATACATAAAGGAATGTCTCCTCGAACTAGAATATGAACTAAAATCTGCTACACAAGGTACAACCTCAACCCACACAAACAAGTAGCAAGGAGACCCAATGGAGGAAAAAGCACCAACTTCCAGATCATGTGGAACCCTAAGGTCCATCCCCCATGCTAGGAGATAACATAAGGTTCCACTACAAGAAAATGATCAAGAAGACAAAAGGCTAACATAAACAAGGCTAAACATGGCTCCAACACAACACTGCAACAATATGAACATCACATACAACATATACATCGCTTCCAAAGGCACACACACAACAAAAGGGAAAACATAACTAGGGAATGCTAGACTGCAATAGAGAAGAGTGTCATTGCATGGTCTTGGCATGGGTTACCCTGAAAGTCTCTCACTAGATGCCAACCCCCATCTACGGTTACCTTAACAATCTCTCACTAGACATCGACCCCATAGGGTGACACATGCGGAACCAACATTCCTTTCATGAGGACAAGGAACTTGATCTTTCCAACTAGGCCTTCTCAACCCATCCTTAGCCTACACGAGTGCTACAGGCATGGGTGAGGTATCCAATTAATGTGAGATCTACCCATCCCCCTAATTCATTTTAGGTTATCACTATATTAAGAAACTCCCAAATGGATTTCCCTAGACACCACTTTGGGTTCTGGCCCCCATTGACATCCACACCCCTACTTGCAACTAGTAAACCCTACAAAACAAGCAAGGTATTCACCATCTTGCAACTTAACACAAATACGTGGATCCAAATATAGTGCAAGGCATTGACCCTCTCTCACACAACTTAAACAACATTACTAACCACTTCCAAACAAAAAAATCATAAAATCATACATGTAAAAAAATACTCCCTCCTAACCTCTAGAAGTCAACCTTAATCCACTTGCATAAAGGACTCCCACTTAAAGCTATGACCCAAAGTCGCCTTAATTCCACTAGTCAAACACAATATTTAAAACAAGCACACAATCCACAATACAACCATGAAATACATTATTTCCACTTTTCATTTTACTCACTAAATCACTTAATCTAAGCACTTAAAAAAATCATACAAACACTTAAGACCAAAAATTCTTAATTATCTATATCCACAATTATTCTAATAACTAATCTCATAGTGAATTTAGTCATCAACTATAAAGTAATTATGAAAGAAATCAACATTCAATAATTAATGAAAAGATAACCTAGTTCAATTTATATAACCAAATCCTTCATTTATCAAAATATAGGTAAACCAATCTTCCCTATTTAATCTCCCAATTTTACTATCTACATAATCAATTAATTCACACAGACAAAAATATCCTATTACTAAAACCTTAGTATATAAAACATTGAATCCTTTAACAATAATAAGTCATAATTATTTATGCATATCAAGAATTCACATATAACTATACAAATTATAATATACTAATCAATCAATATTCAATATTTAATTGTATGTTCCCATCTATACATTTAAATATATCTTTCAAGTTAGCCCAAAGTATATTAAGCTATAAATATATATGGTTTGTCCAAATTCTCCCCTTTATGTAATAAAGTTTTCCTAATATTTTGATTGTATTTTACCATAAAAATGCTTAAATGCGGCCATACAGCCATCACATTTAGGTTTTGATACATAAATGCATACACATATAGGGTACTACAATCCTAAAGAAATCTAATGGTCTACCAAAAATGTCCCCTTAAAGAGATAACAAATTTCTTTTGTATTTTACCATAACACGTCTTTAAAAAAAGTAAGAAAAGTTTATCAAATAGTATAAACTCCTAGCTTCTTTGGATGTAACTAGGGAAATGGAAAATATTAAAGTGTGACCTTTAGACACTATGGTAGAATAAATCGTATTTTCCCAAAACTCAAGATAAGCAAGCAAAATATTGCCATCGAATATCAACCAAAACTATATATATATATATTGAATACCCCAAATGAAGTATAAACATTGAATGCTACCCATAGAATATATGTAGCACAATACTTGATACCCAATATAAAAATGGTGAACAAGAAAAAGCAACCAAAATAAATTCAAAGTATTCAACAATTGACATTATACACAGAGAAGGGAAACACAACCTACAACATCGATTTCCATCAATACCAAAATATAAATTACTACAAACAACATATCATCAAATTCCCAAATACATTTCAGACTAATAAAATTTCAAGCTTAATGGTATACATCAAACACCAAACATATACAACATACCAAACATCACCATTGATTAGAAATAAAAATACCAAACACAACATATACTCATCGAATACCCATTGTAATTTTATTTTCATCAATTACCAAAGGTAAAGATTTGAATGCTAAACATCACGAATGTCCATCCATAGAATATCAACCATACTAAAAATCTAATCTAATGCACAAAAATGAACCCCTCACACATGATCAAATAAATTTAATGCAGATATGGAAGTTGCCATACAACATCAAATCCAACCATAAACAACCTATCAAGACCAGCCAATAAATTTGTAAATCGAAATGCCAACAAAACTATCACATGCCTAGTATAACACATTTCCATTGCATATCAAATAGAAGTCTCCCAAATAAAATCTAAGGGTTCAAAATATATGTATCACATAGGGAGTTCAAATTCGCACATGCAACATCAAATAGAAAATGCAGACTTAGTTCTCCAAGGAACTACCAAGCATCAAACATCATAAGTTAAAACCCTCAACAAGAATTATAGTATTTAGATTCCCATGAATAACGTGCAAGGATGAACTCACAAAAAATAGTGTGAAAGTGGCATATGTAGTATGCTAAGAAGCAATGAACCGCCCCTTTAAGCACTGCGAAGAGAAGTGGAACGATAGTCCAAGATCAAAGAGGATATTGAATGTAATAAAGGAGCCGATAAAACTTAGTGGAGTTTCAGATTTTCAAAGGCATAGAATATTATAAAGTTGGGAAAAGACAACCAAACCGTCATGTAACGAGTAAGTCAAATTGGTGAAAAGAAACAAACTCCCAAGGGATCGACATATGTGAATTGGTCGCTAGATGACAATCAGGAAGTATCTAATGAGACACAAATTGCCAAGGAGTCAAGTGTAGCTAGAAGAAGTCAAGACAACGTCAACAGTCAAGTCTTCAACCTTAAGAAGATTATCTTTTTATTTTTTTAGTTTTAAATAAGAACATAAAATTAGGTGCGCCAAACAAATATCAAAGAAGCTTAAGAAACTATTCAGCAAATACAAATGGCGGGTGAAGGACTGTTGACAAAGGACCTCAAAGAGATTTCAACTCAGACTGCAATGGTTGCAAGATATGCACAAAATTGGATTTATAGAATTGGCTTCAAAAAATTTCAAACAAATGACAATGGTTGGGAGAATTATTTCAACGCCATAAACTAAATTGCCAAAAATGAACAAGATCGATTTTGCAAGGAAAAGCTTGAAATCTTTGAATTTATGAAACATTCAGAAACACATCCAACAATCAAGCAATCATTTCAACAAGAAGAGAGAGAAAGATGGGAATCCCAACTTCTGCAACAACCACAACTTCTTTGAAATTTCCAATCCAGACAAAATCCCCAGCATAAAAATTTTCTTGTAGAAAAAAATTCTTCTCTTCCTGGAAACAAAAATCAATAATCCTCCCTCCAAAAACTCTTGAAAAGATAATTATTTAAACCATGAAGGCTGTTAGATTTTTGAAATCCTAAAAATCAAATAAAATCTCTAAAATTATATCAAATAAAACATCAAGTTTCTTTTCAACAATCAGTTCGAAGTTATGCATGTGTAGCATAGAAAACATTTCTATATTTTTAATTATTTTTACTATTTATCCATTATCACATTTCATTATGATTCGATTTTATTTTATTTTATTTAATATTACATTGCACATTTAATTTTATTATAAACCATAATCATTAATAATTATACTTATATCTATTTATCAAAATAGTTTTACTTAATAATTTATTTAATGCATTAATTAACCAAACAACATTTATCAAACAAATTTAAATTAAACAAACCAAATATCAACCTCAATTACCTAACCATAATCAGGGTTGAAAAATAAGAGCAATTGACTACAGACAACAGACAACACTGATGAGGTTACGAACTAGATACTCATCCTCTTAGAGGATGATGGCTAGGGTAGGGGACTAAATGCTATCTCTGAACAACTATTCCATTGGGTTTTGAGGCATACTCAGACCTACTAATTCAAGTGGAGTTGATGCCTAGTACCCTCAACTTGCAACATACAAAACGGTTGAGCATATACATAATCATACAATCAGGCACATCGTGAAAGGAAATCACAGTGTAGTAGGGTACTCACAAGTGAGTAATGTGACACCATCCCTTTCACTCAATTATGTCAGAAGACAACACTCAGTAATCAAATCAACTCGTAAACCATCAAATACATAGTAATCAGGATGATAATCACATAATGATCATGATAAAATAGTCACATAATGATCAAAATAATGCATCTAACATCATATACTGTATCATAAAACAAATCAACTGCTTAACATCATTAGCACATACGTTTAATTATCCCTATTATTTTTCCTTCACCTCTGAGTTCCAAGGTCAACTACTTACACATCCACAGTGAGAATGGAGGGGCACTACATGTTCTCCCTAAGTTACACATAAGGATGGGTGTTGGTGTAATTAAATATTTAATTACACTTTATTAAGTTTACCTAGGTCCTAATTAGGTTTTCATTTTAGGTTTTTTCATCTTGCTCTATAAAAGAAATTTCTCATGTAAATCATTATTATTAATAATATTATTTGCACATCTTTATGCAAAGTGCTCTTGCATGTTTGTTGTTTCTCCTTGTAGAAGGCTAATCTAGGTTTTGCAGGTGATCTTGGTTTTATGGAGTTTATTATAAACTCTAAGAATTCTTACTCAAGACAGTTTTTTAGTATCTTAGCTTTTCTTTTCTATCAAATTATTTTTCTAATTTTAATTTTCTTTTCTTTTTTATTTTTCAATAACTTGTACATAAGATTTATTTCCACTAACTAAAGAAAATAAATCTCATGTACAAAGATGCTAGTTAGTGGGAAAAAAATGAAAAATGGACAATAATGGTCCACCACACCTACAACTTTGTTGGGTGGCTAAAAAAGGTCTTCATCTTGGTTACTTTAAAAATTTCCTAACACTTGGAAAAGGTCTTCACCTATTGTCACAAATATTCATATCTCTTCACCCTAGGTCCTTTTTGTACAAGTTTTTTGACACATGAAAAATGTCTTCACCTATTGTCATGAACATTTGGAAATAAATGAGTTGGAAACAAATGGTATATTTCAATCAAATATTATGAATCTCTTCTAAAATTAAATTAAATCCTATTTATCTATCTTTGTTGGATGTTATCCCATTCAATTATTCATACAAAATGAGTTGGCCACAACTTTATTTTGTTATCCTCAATTACCACTTTTGAAAACCATTGTCTAGTGATGGGATGAAATTCAATCCTCAGGAGAAGATAATTACATGGTTGAAAAACATAATTAAACATTCTCTATAATATAAAATGACTAAATCTAGGTTTGATATGATAAAAAAAAAATCTTATATCTGGACTCACTATTTCTCCTATGATATCATTGTGATCTTCAAACTCGAACTAATAGGTATTGATACATTTATGAAGCCATATTTCATATCTTTAAAAAAATCCTTTTCTATTTTTTGAGCCAAAGTGTATTGTGAACCTTATGATTTGAAGATAAACTATCAAATTGTTTCTTAACTCAATTAAAATTGGTGCATCAACTAAACCAAATTGTCTCAAGAGGATAACTTATGCATCAATATATCTGAAGTCCCAACAATTCAATATTATAGTCCTTAGGCTATCTAACCATCTATTTAATATCTAATAGTCATGGATTAAATAACTGATACTTATTGGGAAATTTTGATATTCTACCTCATGATTTGGTCCTCATATGACTATGGCTATAAAAAATTCCTTGGTTAGAACATCTACAATAGGATTATTTTCCCCTTTTATCCATTTGATAGTAAAACAATATCCAAGAAATTTGAAGTACCATCTTGCAATCCTTCATTGGGTTTTTTTTTCAAATAAGTTTCTCATTTCCTGGATATCTACCCTAAGAGTAAAATGTACTATTTTTAGAAAAATATTAAATTTTCTATTATTTTTTGAATGTGAACATATCTTTTTTATAGATGTGGTATCTACTCTCTATATCTATGAATGTTCCAAATGTGTCCCCACATACCTCTTACTTCCCATCTAGATATTCTTGTGTAAGAATAGTTGACCATGTATTGCTAGATACATCAACATATAATATCAATGGTATACCTAGCTATGGAATTTAGAGAGTAAGGACACTTGCACACTTCTTGATTCTCTTAACTACAATATTTTATTTCTCATCCCATCCTTGGTTGCTTTCCTTTAATTTTTATTGGATCTATTTTCTATCCTTGACCAAATATCCATAAATGGATGACACATAATTTAAACAACCTAAATATTTGAACTTGATTTTTGTCAATTAAGACATCTAGAAACTCTTGAATTTATTATAGAACACGGGGTTACAATATTATCATTTTAGAATTGATATGTAGGCCTTAAAAATGTCTCCTTTACCTATGACCATTTTCTTTGTTGGTATATAGATTCCATTATTTTAATGGAAACAAAAAAGAGTTCAAAGTGATGTTGATGTTGTTGGAGTTGATAGTGAGCTACATAGCTCCCATAAATCATTTGCAACAAAAAAAAACCTATCATATATAAAGAGAAAAATCCACTAATATGATCATGAAACCTTGAGAAGAAATAATCCAGAAAAGCAATTGATTTTGTAATGAATTAATTTTAATTAGTGATTACAATGAAAGTGAATGCTTATAAAAGCATAAAAAAGAAGGCCCTAGATGAGGATTTGATTAGATTGTGACAAGTGCCTTAATATCATGCAATGAGACAACTTAACCTATATTTAGCCCAATCCAATAAATAAAAAAGAGCTTCTAAGTTTAGCTTAAGTGAATAAAGTAATAAGGGACTTAATAATTAATTAATGATTAATTAATTATCAAGTGATGTCCTAATTATTCCAACACTCCCCATTAAGATCAGATTAGGGAGAAGATGAAACCATAATGAAGAATTCAATGATGGATGCATGGATGGGTCTTGGCTACAAGTATTGATGAGGTACCCATGTAAAAATAAATTATTCTCTCATAACCAGAGAAAAGGAGATAACCACATGGGAAAAAATCCTTTCTGAATGAGAGAAAAAGAAATGACTACACTAGTGAAAGAAGGATAGAAGAACTCAATGTGACCTCCCAAGGACTTTTGTTGTCACACAAGTACAATAGATGTCCCACCAATAGGAGAGAGAAAATGAGGATATGAATCCCCCATAGAGAAAGAGCTCCTATGCCAATGATGAACATCTAAAGACAAAATATGATCCACTACCTACAAAAAACATTTCTCCTCTTAGGAAGAAATAAATCCACTAGTGATTGGAGAAGCCAATCTAAAAGGATGGGTGAACTAGGAATCCAAATCCAAATGATGTGTGCCTTTGAAAAAGTGCTCAATTATCCACATGGTGGAAAGAGATGATGTCAATCCAAAAACTAGTGAAGACTAATGAATAATAAGCTACAAAGGAAATTAATATGATGGGCCAACAATGATGATATGGCTATCAAAAAATAGGAGTGAATTTCCTCAAAGTAATCCTATAGATCTATAATATAGGACTCTACAAACAAGGATGATAATTCTGCAAGATACACATTCCAAGTAGTTGTGTTTGGAAGAAGATGAGTGTTCTACTACAATGAACCAACAGGGGCCAAATATGTGGTGATGCTAAGTTGATCAGGAAGAATAGAATATGGTGATGAAGTCTCAATTTGAAGAGTGGGAACATGAAGGCAAGTCTCTAAAAAATAAAAACATGCAAGACTTGTGATACACTCAAACTCCTCTAAAGTATCATCATAAAAGGGTATGAAATCTACATCTACAAGAGGGATGAGGCAATCTGTAGTAGGATCCTCTAGGTATGAAGATAGATGAGGGTCTCCATGGATCTCCCAAACTCTAGTCTAAAGTGTGTGAGGAAAATCAATGTATGATACAACACACATAGTGTTAAGATAAACACTAGAAAAAATAACCCCTACAACATGATCACTGATAATACCCCATACTGAATAACTCCCTAGTGCGTTTGGTGTACGTATGAATCCATATAGATAAGAAAAAATATCAAGCCACTTGAGATGTTTCAATATGTCGTTTCACCAAGAATCATAGCTATCCTTTGCTAGGAAGACTACAGAAGGATGAGCAGAAAATCCCATGATACTTCCTCAAATGAAAAAACTAGAGAATACTAACCTTAATGTATACAAAGCATATCAAATGAAGTCATCTCACACAAATAGGTCCTTTGTAGGTAACAAGACAACGAAGTAATTAAAAAAAGTGTGAAATCATAAAAAAATGAATAAAATGTACCTTGGGAAGATTCTAGAAAAAGTGCATGAATGGATTTGAAGAGCTCTGATACCTTTCCAACACCATCAGAATCACGAAAATCAAAGATACAGGCAAAAATTTATGAGCTCAAAAGAAAAAAATGAAGATTTGACTTTGATTGAGCATAAAATAAACCAACAACAACATTTGTTGACAAGACCTACACTAGTAGAAAGTAGATAGACCATATTTTTTACGATACATGTCCAAGTATGCCAAAAATTAAAAAAATCACTCCTTTAGGGGAAATGAAGGCTAGGAGGGGGGAAAGAGGAGGCAACCATATGGCTGCCATCATGTTGATATCAACATGATGTCAACAAAAAAATATTCCAAAAATATTATCCTTGTCAAAAAAAGGTTGGTCTACCTACAAATTTCCTAGTTGTCAAAATATTCTCTTTTTCCTTGGAAAATGTTGTGCTTCGTTGTCGATGGAATTTGAACTGGAATATTCTACTTGATGTTGTGTTGGGTACTAATTTTTGGTGCTGCTAGAGGGAGGTGGTCAGGTGGAAATTTTCTCACTGCTGGGTGGCGTGTGGTTGCCATTGGTAGTGAAGCAAACTGCCATGAATAGTTGAGGGGACCCACTTACCTATGCAAGTTTGTTGATAGGGTATAGTGGGTACCCTGTGGCCAATAAAGGGTCTACTTTTTTAATTAATTTTTTTTTTCTTTTTTCTTTTTTTACTATAATTTTTTTTGACAATAAATTTTATTTTTAAAAAACTACAAATTCACCTACATAGTTTGTAGCAACATGTCACACAGATCGATGATGGTACAATTGTAAAAATCTATATAGTTGTATGGATTCATTTGGGGATATATGTAGCCCCTAAAAACAAATTGCCTTTTTTTGTAACTTCTCAAAATTTGATGAAATGGTAGGTGTTCTTTAAGCTTTTGGTCATTCTAGACTCAATGGTGATGCCCATTTTTCCCTAGGATGAGCCATTTTTTCTCTCAAGGTCAGATATCTCAAAATTCATACATTAAATTATAGATCTAGTGTTCTGATAGTGAACCCCACAGTCCCCAATAATCACTTGCAACCAAAACGCCTATCACATCCGAAGAGAAAATGACATTGCTATGCTCATGTAACCTTGAGAAGAAATGATCCAGAAAGGAAAATGATTATGTAATGAGTTAATCTGAATTAGTGATTACAATGAAGGTGAATGCTTATAAAAGCATAAAAAATCAAACCCTAGATGAGGATTTGATTATATTATGACAGGTTTCTTAATCACATGCAATGAGACAACTTAACCTATATTTAGCCCAATCTAATAAATAAAAAAAGCACTCATAAGTTTAGCTTAAGTGAATAAATTAATAAGGGAATTAATAATTAACTAATGATTAATTAATTATCAATTAATGTCCTAATTATTCCAACAGGTGATTAAGAATAGTATTAACAAAATAATTATATTATCTATGTATATAGAAACAAAATCTTCTAAATGTTTCAAGCCTTGATCCATTCAATGTGAAAAATATGTACAAGCTATGCATAAGACAAATGACATTACATTCTACTTGTATAAACCTTGAGGCACTAAAATGTTGTCTTATATTGATTATGTTCCTTTACCTTAATTCTCCAAAAATCCATATTTGTAGTCAAACCTAGAGAAAATATTTTTGCTGCACTTTTTTTATCAAATCACTATTAAAAGAAATAGGATAATTAAAAGGAAAAATATTATCATTTAAAGGCTTATAGTTTATACAAAATATCTTCTTTTTGTTAGTGTAAATAGTGACATTATCAAACTAGATACCATTTAGCCTACCTAAGAGAGTCTTATTCACACTACTTAAGTCTCTGCTTAGGGAATTTTACCTTTTTGTCTCACCTCATGTATTTAAGACACATGTAATCACCTTTTGAGACACCTATCTCATGTGCATATGACACCTTTATCATATTTTTCTCATGCACATGACACATCATAGACACATGTCCTACACTCATGGAGGAGGTTTAGACTCCATACCTACCTTCTCATATAACTGTTGAAAATTGAGGTGTTTATGTAGCTTAATACTTTGTAAAAATTTATGATTTCTGATCTAAATATGTATTCTTTGTGCATGATTAGCTGTTTAGATTCATTTTATCATTTGTAGAATGAAGACAGAAGGTTGTAGGAGAATTAAATAGAATATTAGAAGATACACAACATATACCATGGAGAAACCCTTTCGGGGAAAAACTCCACCAAGAATCAATGTATTATTTAATCTTAGAATAAGATTACAATAATTCCAATCCTTCCTTGAGATGCTTCTTCTGCCTTCAACAAATCTTCTTCACAACTTGCAATAAAACTGATACAAACTCTCTTCAACTTGCTTGAGATATATAGGCACTAAACAACTTTGTAAACTCCAAAGAGTTACAATTACAAAGCTTAATCCCTATCTCCTAAAAGGTATGGCTATCTCTTCCAAGTAGAGTTTAACCATGAAGGACAATGCCAAATCATCATCTTCATCCATTTTGGAATCCCAAACTGAAGTAGTAAATCAACTTTTATTTTGTAAATATCTTCAAGGCTTATCCTCAAAGTTGGCGCCCAAGAATGGGCCCACTTAACTTAGCCTTCTGAAATATCTTAACAGGAAAAGGATTTAATTCCAAGAAGCCAACTTGGGCACCCAAAGTGGGTCCAAGTCATTTTCTGTCAACTAAAACATCTCTCTCCACCATTCATGCAAGAATGGTCATCCCCTATTAATTGAAGGAAGTCGCATATTATCTATCATGCAACTCAAGTCATTAGTCATGCATTCCAAGTTAACTGAAGTCAACTAGCATTCAACTAAAACTAACTAAAGATAATTGAACCATAACTAAACTGAACTAAATTGAATTGAATTGAACTGAACTGAACTGAATTGATTTGAACTGAAATAATCTTCATGCATGTAAACATCAAATCCTAACTCTTAGGATCTTTACATGCATTCAGGAGTGTTATCTTTTACTCCAAACAGTTAACTTAACTCAAGGTAAGTTCCACCTTCCATTTTGGTTCCCCATGTGCTCCTATTATTTAGGAACTCATCTTGGATGCCCTCACATGCTCCTATTTTTTAGAATTAATTACAAATTTCAATTAACATGATTATTTCATCCAAAAATAATCTTTCTCTAATCCTAGTGTTTGAGAACACTTTCTAAGGACTTAGGCGACACATGAAATAAATAATGTTTAGGATTGCAATTAAATGGCATCCTATTTCCAACAATAACCCCTTTTTCTATATATTCAAGGGGATCATATGTAATTACTTTATTTTTGGATTGTATGAATATATTGCATATGTTTTTCTTATTTGAAATCTCTTGTAGAAGGCTTATCATTGTTTTACAAGATCTATTTGGCTATGAGGGTCAAATATCTAACTCCAACATGGTATCAGAGCTCTAAACATGTAATAAACTTCTCAAATCAAGGGGGTTCTAGTCATCAAATTTCATATGGTGCATATTGGAGCCAAGCAGACCATGCCATTGCCCTCAAAAGGCTTGTGAGATGAATTTTGATATATAACACTTTATTTTTAGAGAATCCTTTTTGATGTTTTTAGGACATAATCTTTGAGGAAAATCCATTTGTATGATTGTACGAAAATTCATATAGAAATTTGTATAGCCTATTAGCCACCATTATAAATCATGTTGAGAATATTCTCCATAAAAATAACATATTCTCAACTCTATTTTGAAGGTGAAATGCTATTTTTAAATAAAATTTTAATCATTTTAAAAAGTTACTATTTTTTCCATTGGTACAACTATATGAGTTTATATATATATATATCTAAGAATATTGTATTAGCTAACATCATGTTGATTTCATCAAATTTACCTCTAATTTAGACCCCTTCTCCAATAGTAGTTTCATTTTGGCCCTCCAACTTCAAAGGCCCATATCTCGACCATTCAAACACATTTTTTGATGTAATTTTTTTATTTGGCATAATTTTTCATGCTCTATTTGGTGGTGGTATTATTTTGTAATTTTGATGTATATGTTTTATAAATCAAATATTATCAGAGGCCACATTGCATATTTCATCTTTTTGGAACTTCAAAAGGCTCCAAGCACATATGGACTCCTTTTTGAGTCCCATTGTTTTTTAACTTTCCTATTTTTTTGAGAACTACATAGTGGTGTTGTTAGTTCTTCTTGAAAATATCTTAGAGTTGTACTTTCAACATATACCTCTATTTTACCCTTTTCTAAAGTGGTGGGGCTTCTTTCTTGTAGGGACAACAACCAAGGTTCATACCTTGCAGGGTCTTTCCCTACCATGTCAACAATTGAGATTGTTTGATCTTAGTGTTAAGGGGAGACCCTTTGGTGAAATGGTGGGGATTCTTGCCTATAGAGCCAACAACCAAAGGCTCATACCCTTAATATCATACAATTAAGTTTTACTCTGACATGGAGTGTGTGGGCGAGAGAGGTGGAGTTTTGAAATTGAGCGATGGAGATGGAGAGGGAGGTTTTGATTTTTAAAATGATGTTTTTGCACTCTTTCATCCCTTGTTTTTGTTGGACACTTGTGGTTAGGAAGTTTACTTTGGTTGGATGGTGGTTGAAGATGTTGTATTTGTTTCAATGGCTTTGTACGTGGTTGGGCCTTCTCACTTGCTTGCATTGGATTTTGAGGAGATTCACAGTTGGTTGTTTTGTGGATTGGAGTGGGATTCTAGGGAAGGCCCTTTGGTTCTTTCTCCTTTCTTGCATGCTTTGATACCTTTTTTTCCTAGGTCTTATGTGTGTGGTTGGAAACTTTTTTGAGGTAGCATCTTCATTTTAGTGGACAACTTCCCTCTATCTCTTTATTGGGATTTTAGAGCTCTCCGAGGGGAGGTTTTTGTGAAAACTTTGACCCTGTTGGGGTTTTTTTTCTTCCTTTTGTAGTTTATTTTCTTCTTGTGGGAATTTTCCTTTTTAGTTTCTAGTATTGTGTCTTCCTTATTCAAGTTTTTTAGAGGGAAGTTTGATACCCCTTTAAAATTTCTAATATTCTTGCTCTTTCATGGACCTTTTTTTATCCCTTTGCATGTATTGAATATTCTTGACTTGAACGGATTAAGTATATGCTTCTTGCAGAGGGTTTTGCTAGTGGTGGCTTTTGAAGAATTCTTGTGTCCCCCCACAGTGTTTGATGATTATTCTATGGAAAAGGCTAGAGTTTTCCTTGAATAAATATGATGGGGCTATCCTTTTTTCCTATGTGTACCTCCAAGATGAGCATTTTGTTCACTTTTTGGAAACCCTTTGGTTGGTAACACTATTTATGTTTATGGGGTCTTGTTTTTTCTATATGTAAATATGTATCTATATGATGTTGGTTGATGCTTCTTCGGTGTGTAGTGATGATGGTCTCTTCATGATGGCTAGGTTATTCTCTCTGATAACCCATTTTTGTTTGTTATGTAAGAAAGTCGTCTTGTCCTCCTTTGATAATATGAAGCTTTTGAGGATAAAAGGGGAAAATATTTATTATTGGTAGGAGGATTTCTATAGTTGGTGGCATTGTTCTAATCTTATTACCATTTTTTGGATGATGTCTAGGCTATTTTTCATGCTTTTCTTGAACACCGAGATGATTGAGTTGATAAAAGAAGTTAAGTTGGACCCTTGGCTATATTGAATGGGATTATTTTCTTGTTCCTCTTTAAGTTCCTATTGATAGGATTGTTAAAGGATGGTGTGTTCATCATTTTTGTTGAAATGTTGGCTTTCTTCATGGTTCTATAGCTAGTTTCTTCTATGGAGGTGAAGATTGATCCTATTGAGGTGGATTCATCTCCTATTGAGGTGGAGATGGGTGTTGTGTATTTGCTAGGAAGCTCTCCTTTTCTGGAGATTTTAGGATTCAGTGGAAATGGTGGTCATGTCATCCTCTCCAATAGAGGGGAGCTCTCTCCTTTTGAGGTGGAGATTGAGTTGGCTGTAGATTGGATTGACATGTGTTTTAAGGGGATTCATACTACCTATTACTCAGTTTTTCCTTGTCACTCTCTTATTGAGGTGGGGAGTTTGGTTGGACTAATTATTTTGAAAGGGAGCTCTTGTTTCCCTATTCCTAGTGGCCTAGTGTTTAGGTTACTAAGTGAATGGTTTGCTGCAACCTGGATGATTTAAGCGGTTTCTTGTTTCCTGGCTGACTCAGGCATCCTTTGTTAGTTGTTTGGGTTCAAGATCCCTATTAAAGCCTGGTTGTAAAGGGTTTTAGGTTCCATCAGATCTCTGCAACATGGGTAGTCTTGTGTAACTTTTGGTTTGTTGATGATTTTGGGTTGTTGATTGTCTGTGTTTTTTCTAGTTTTTAGCTTTCCTTTGGTAGGGTTTTAAGTCCCCACAAAACTTTTTTGTAATGGGTTTAAGGTCCCATCAAAGCCTATTTTTCCCCTAATCAAAAACATATACCTCTATTTTGAGTATTTTTTAGTCTTTGTACATAAAATCCACTTGGTGGTAATTATAAATGCACTAAATATAAAGTGCTAAATCACTACAATTTTCTTAGGATAGGTCCCCATGTGGTTACTTACCTTATTTTGGCTAGTAGGAATTGCTTAACTTATTTAGGAATTATTTGTGAAGTTGGTGGCCCCATGAGTATTTAGTCTTTTTTCTTATTTTTAGCAATCATCTTAAATTTATATTTATAGTACTAATAAGAAATTATGTAGTTAAAAATAATAATAATAATTAGAAACAAATATTAAAAAAGAAGGAAATAAAATTATGGAGCCACGTGGCATTTTTGGTAATATGTAGTTGCTTCTTATTTCCAACCACCCTTTTTCACAACTTATTTTTAATTTCTAAACAATAAGTTCTCCATTAAAATAGGGAAATATTCTAAATTATCCTTTTCCCATAATATTTTTTTTTGCATGGGAACACTCCAATTGCTTAAATTTAAGTAGAAAAATCCTTTAAGCAGCCACATGGGGACATCCAGGGTTAGGGGCTCTCTTATTGCATCAAGGGGTAATCTAGTGTTTCTAATTTTGCTTTTCATTGGTTCATGTGATCATGCCTCTCACACTAAATGCCTTACATTTGATTATTATTATTAATCCTCCTAATAAATGAAAAATAAAGTGTGGATATTGTGGTAAGAAAAGGCCTACAACAAAAGGTTGTATTCATTGTGAAAATTATGAAATGAAGTAACTTATTCTCGATCATGGCATTTCCTTACCTAATCATATAGTTCCAACACATGTAGAAACATCATATTGTCTTACTTAGACATCTTGTGACACATCACCATCATTTAGGGATGAACAATGTAGCCCCATAGCTTGCATTGATATCTCATCTCCCACATCACATGTTGCTACATCTAAATCCAAACTTGATATTTCCATGGCTTCCAATGATTCTTTGCACTAAGACATTCACATCACTTTTCTAGATCTACCACATTGGGATGTATTTATACCAGACATACCATCCTTGCTTGTATAAACCCACATTATAGATTTGGAAGACACAATTAGGATATTGGTCTTCTATTTGATGATAGTGAACATCAACGATGTTTTCACTCCATATCCATCTTTGAATCTTTCTTTTTCCTTTCTTACATGAAATTCAATAGTGATAGATTCTATAGATATTTATTAGTTCACACATCCAACTCATTCATCATCCATTTTCACATCATCTATAATTGTATTAGATTCTCATTAGTTTAGTTGTCACCATAAATTCACGATTCTTATACTTGAATCATATATGAAACTTGCTTCATCTAATTAAATTTTGTCACAATTCAACATTGTCTTTGAGATTATTGAGCATCATTCAAAGACATCATCATGGGAATCATTTTCTTTAGATCATGTGCATAATTTAGAGACATTCATTCTTCTTCCTACATATTCCTATTAGAAATGAGAAGTTACCTTGCAGATACTTGTGGTGTTGTTTCTTCCAAAGGGGAGAAATATTATTCAGCATTCATGTATCATCTTCAAAATTAGTATCGAGAATATACGTGATGGCAATACAAGGGCAGACAACTGAGGGGGGGTGAATCAATTGTCCTAGAAATTCAAATCTTATTTAACTTATCAACTTTATTCTCAGATCTGATTATTAACCATGAAAACATAAATTATCAACACATCAAAAACACTCATAACACCAAGATTTTTTTACATGGAAACCCTGTTAGGGGAAAAACCATGGTGGAGGTCAGTCCACAAGATTATACCCTGTTAAAAGTATAAAGAAAATCAAATATGGTGAATGCACATGCATTCAGGCACACTACCTAGAGCTCACCGCTCAATTACAAAGGAAGACACAGTATCTTACAAAGAGATTCAGATTACAACCATCCAGATTTTGAACTAAGTAAATAGCATCTACCAATGCCTGATTACAATTTTGGTTAAGCACGTGAACAATTCTTCACTCTTCTACACACTTCTTCACACTTTGCTTTATCTTTGAATGATATTCATAGATACACACATAGAAGCACACTCTGGAATACACTCACACACTCTTCCACACTTACACACTCTTAATCTGAATAAACAATCACTCTTATATATCTACAACAAGAAATTTCATCCCTTCATGTCAGCCTCAATAAAAATAATGAAATGAATATAAACTGTCGGCCCAAAACATTAAAGATTATTAATGTGAATCAACCAAGGTCAGCCACAGCTTAGTGAGAACCCAAATCAACATCTCTAGCATGAAGACACTTCAATTAATCTCCTCGAAGATCCACAACACGCTACAAACACTATGTCGGCCAAGAACAAGGAAAACATGAAAATGCAAGAGAAAATTTCCAACCATGAGCACAACGACAATCAATGCAGATGTGCAACAAAGATAGAGAATGATATAGAAACATCCAAAAGCATCATGAACCAATAGAGAAGCATCTACAACAACTGAACTAACTGAAATAGCCTCATCTTCAATCAAGAACACTAACTAAAGAAACAAAAAAACTGTCAGAATGCAAATATTCATAACTCGATCAAATCTTCATGTGAATCTCTGAAACTCGACATGGATAAACTAGATATACTCATAAACAAACCCTTTAGTCCACAAACTCTTATCATCAACATACAAAACTTACTAACATATAGAACATCATTTCACCACTAACAACTTGTAACTCATTCCTTTACAATTTTCTCAATATCCTTGACATATTCAGCTTCAAATGCACTAATGCTAATACTGTTGACATCAATGACAACCACATATCAACAACACAGCCATAACATCCAACAATCTCCCCCTTCGGAATTGATGGCAACACATGTTGTGAAAAACACCATCAACCCAACTAACTCTCGACACTTACTCCCCCTTAGGATTTGACTCATTTTCTCCTCAACACTTTCACATAATATCTTCCCACAAGGCTCTTCTCACCAGATAATCAAAAAAATTTCACATGAATCTTCTCCCCTTTTGACATCAATGACAAATATCTCTAAGCTTCACACAAACTTTGAACCACATATATGAACATCTGAACTTCTAACTACTCCTTCTGAGTAGCAACCACCACAACGTCAATCCAAAACAAGATATGTCTATGAAATGTACAGAATGATGCAATGTAATGCATCCTTAGTTCTAATTAGGAGGCGTAATTACCCCTAACTTCCCTCTGAGATACTCAAAAGTATCCTTAGGCAATGGATTTGTAAAGATGTCTACAATCTGCTCCTTAGTAGGCACATACTCCAATCTGACTTCCTTTTCACTTACCTTCTCCCTCAAAAAGTGAAACTTGGTAGATATATGCTTTATTTTTTAATGCAACACCAGATTCTTAGAAATATTAATAGCACTTGAATTATAATAGAATATAGCAATAGTCTCATCATATACAACTCTGATATCCTTCAACATCTGCTTCATCCATAGGACTTGAGTACAATTGTTAGCAGTAGTAATGTATTCATCCTCTACAGTAGACAAGGAAATGGCATTATGCTTCTTGCTCAACCATGAAATTAGCTTCTTACCCAAGAAAAATTCTCCACCACTTGTACTTTTTCTATCATTCACATCTCTTACCCAATCAGCATCAATAAAGGCACTCAAAGTAAGATCATCATCTTTAGGATACCATAGGCCAAGATCAATAGTTCCCTTTAAGTATCTAAAAATTCTCTTCACATCAGTCACATGAGATTCCTTCGGATCAGATTGAAATCTTGGAACAATACATACAACATTCATGATATCAGGCCTAATTTGAGTGAAATACAACAATCCACCAATCATTGATCTATATCTTGCCTGATTTTCTTTCAGAGAATCATCTTCTATTGTCAACTTGCATCTAGTCACCATGGGTGTACCAACTGGCTTTGAATCTTCCATACCGAACTTCTTCAACAGTTCCTTCACATAGTTGGACTGAGATATAAAAATTCTTTTATCTAACTAAGAAATTTGCAATCCCAAAAAGAATTTCATATCACCAATCATGGACATCTCAAATTCATTATGCATCTCATTAGCAAACTTCATTCACAAACAATCATCTCCTCCAAAAATGATATCATCAACAAAGACTTAAACAATCAAATCTTTATTATGATCAATCTTGAAATATAGATTACTATCAGCAATAACTTTGTTAAATCCAAGCTTCAGTAAATACTTATCCAATCTTGCATACCATGCTCTAGGGGCTTGCTTGAGTCCATACAGTGCTTTCTTCAATTGATGCACCATATCTTCCTTATCAGTCAACTAAAATCCATCAGGTTGCTCAACATACACTTCTTCTTCCAATTCACCATTTAGAAAAGCTGATTTGACATCCATTTGATAAATTTTGTAGTTCTTGTGAGAAGAATAGGCAAGAAATAATCTTACAGCTTCAATTCTAGCAACAGGGGCAAAGGTCTCTTCAAAATAAATTCCTTCCATTTGTGAATATCCTTTACATACCAGTCTTGCTTTGTTTCTAACCACTTCTGATGCAGGAGCATCCAGTGGTGTAAGGGCAATCTTGCATTACCCAAAAATAGTTAAATTTCAAGTTTCTCAGTTTTTATATGTTTTTACATTTTTGGATACCCATTTTGTCACAATGAAATTCCCAATTTACGGTTTTTATTTTCTATTCCTGGGTGGAAAGATTTTGCAATTTTAGTTTCCCAAATTTGCACCTAAAAATCTTTCGAGTGGGATTTGAGGCACTTAGAGCTCCCGGATCGGCCTTGAAACTTCCCAAAATTGGCATAGTGGATCTCAAGCATGTTCTTGACTTCAAGGCCTTTCCAACGGTTCAAATGGTTTGCGAATCGGAGCCCCAGATCAAAAGTTATGGCCCCGGGAAGTTGACACACTTTCTAGAAGATACCATTGCAAATGCTCTTTTGAAATTTGAACTTCATGTTGTAAATTTTTGGCGCCAAACTGCCTAAACTCAATTTCAATGTTGTTTTGGCTCAAAAACAATGAGGAGCTCTATTTATGGGCGAGTTTTCTAATTTTTGGGTAACTTTTTTGGGACAGCTCGCATATTGCAAAAGGGTTATTCTGTAGTTTTTGTAACTTGCATGTGTTGTAGAACTTGGGGATTGAGGTCTTCTACATGTAGGAAGCTACATTTTCTGAATAATAAAATTATTCTCTTGTTTGTGGGTTATTTTCTAAGTCTCGGGTTTCACCCTCATCAAGTGGTATCAGAGCAAGGTTTTCTTGAGCGCGTGGACAGATCGCCGATCGTGAGGCAGTTCACACCAGGACCGTGGTTGTGGGTCAAGGTCAAGAAATATGCCTCCAAGAGTGATGCCTGGTAGGTGTGGTTGTGCCAGAGGTGGTCGAGGTGGCATAAATGCTGGTGGAAGAGATGCACTGGCAGCCCTCCAGAGACAGATTGATGCATTACAAGAGCAGTTGAGAAGAGGGTTAAACCCGAGGGAGGAAAGTGAGGATGGAGAGGAAGAAGGTTTAGATGTAGAAGAGGAAGAAGAAGCAATTGATCAAGACCAAATGTGGCTAATAAGGGCCGCTTCAAGATCAGGAAAAGACCCAGAGCGAAGTCCCCGGTTATTCCGGAAGTTTGAACCAAAAGAGTTGATGACTAGATCAACGAGCTAGAAGAATATTTTGAGTATGAGGAAATAGAGGACCCAGATTGGGTTAAGTTTGTGAAAATGAAGTTGAAGGGCCATTCCAATATTTGGTGGAAAGAGGTCCAGTTGGAAGAGAAATTGAAGAGGAAAAGTCAAGATCATATGGGATTGTAGATGGTGAAAAACTAAAAAAGTTCATACGGACTACGAAGGATTCTGTTGAAGAAATTACAAGGGTTGAAGCAAGGAAGCAGATCTGTGAAAGAATATACTAAATATTTTCACAAGATAATCATCAGAATGGGTCACACAAAGGCCAATATGGAGAAGGTAGCCCGATATGTTAATGGGTTATGACCGAGCATTCGAGAGGAGTTGCCTAGTCAATGACCACCATTGAGGATGTGTATCAGTTTGCTCTGAAGGTGGAAGAGAAGCTGAACAAAAGATTTGATGGCAAGCAAAAAGGACGAGGAGGTCAAAGCGGAAGGGGAAATGGAAGACCTTCAGGAAGCCGAAATGATGATGAAAAGAAAAGTGAAGATGTGGGTACCAACCGAAGCCAAAGGAATGACAACTTCTACCACCCTCGTGATCAAAACAGTGGTGATCAAAGAGGTAAAGGACGACGGAGATATGGACAAGGATCTGGAAGAGGTGGTTTGAGGCGTGTTTCCAGTGTGGTGAAGAAGGGCATCGAGCCTATGAATGTCCACAACACCAAGGAAGGGCAGATAAAAGGCCAAAAGGTCATGGAAGGGTTGCACATGCAGATGAGGAGGCCCAATCTGAACATTCAGATGATGCTGAAAGGGGAGAAACCCTAGTGATTAGGAGAGCCCTAGTGACTAAAGAAAAGGAACCAGAACAGAGGAAAAATCTGTTTCACACAAGGTGAAAATGTGAAGGAAAATGTTGTGATGTCATTATTGACGGTGGGAGAACTGATAATCTGGTGTTAGAGGAGATGGTCACAAAAGTTGAAGTTGAAGAGGGGAAAGGCACCACATCGTATCGGATTGCCGGTTGCGAAGAACCATAAGTTTTGGTCAATGGCGATTACTAGTAAAAAGTTCAAGATCGAGAGCTACCATGATGAGGTACTTTTGTGATATCATCCCCATGGATGCATGTCACATGTTGGTGGGGAGGCGTGGCGATTCGATGGCCGGAAAGCTATACATGATGGCCATGCAAACACTTATTCCTTGACAAGGATGGGGTTAGATCACAAGTTGAAACCCACTTTGAAGGAGGCGAAGAAAAGGTATCTTGTTAGTGCGCTAGAATTTGTTATGTGATGGAGAATTTTTGGAAGGTATGAAGCATGAGCATGTGTGTTATGCATTGATTCTAAGAGTCGATGGGAAGGGGATAGTGAGAAGGTTCGAGAAGAAGTTTTTGGGATGTCGGATGAGTTTCAGGATATTGTTTCTGATAATGTACCTGAGGGTTTACCACCAATAAGGAAGATCAATCATCAGATTAAATTGATTCTTGGAGCCAGTTTGCCAAATAAGGCAGCTCATAGAATGACTCAAGCAGAAAATGATGAGTTGAACAAACAAGTTCAAGAGTTGTTGAGAAAGGGTTTGATATGGGAGAGTTTGAGTCCATGTGCAGTACCTGCGGTACTAGCACCAAAGAAGGATGGGGAGTGGAGGATGTGTACAGATTCCTGAGCCATAAACAAGATAACAATCAAGAATAGATTTCCCACGGCAGGATGGATGACTGATGGGCTGTTTGAGTGGAGCTCGGTACTTCTAAAGGTGAAATCCCGAAGAGTGGATATCGCAGTTAGTTGGGAGGAGATGAATGGAAGGCGCCTTCAAGACCAAAGAGGGCCTGTACGAGTGGTTAGTCATGCCTTTTGGGCTAACTAATGCACCGAGCACATTCATGCGGCTCATGAATGAGGTACTAAAAGAATTTATGGGAAGTTTGTTATTGTGTATTTAGATGATATTTTGATTTTCAGTAAGATGTTGGATGAGCATCTGATGCATATTCGGAGAGCCTTTGAGAAGTTAAGAGAAGAGAAACTATTGATTAATCTAAAGAAGTGCAGTTTTGTGAAGAGGAGTTAGTGTATTTGGGGTTTGTTGTCTCAGCAGAAGGTCTCAAGATGGACCCGGAAGGTGAAGGCTATTACGGAATGGCTGCCCAAAACTCCTGGGGTGAGATCTTTCCATGGTTTGGCTAGTTTTTATAGAAAGTTCATTAGAAACTTCAGTAGTATTTGTGGACCCCTGACTGAAACAATGAGGGGATAGAAAAGAATTCAAGTGGAGCACTGGAGCAACAAAAAGTTTTGAACTGTTGAAGCAGAAGGTGACAGAGCAACCTGTTCTAGCTCTCCCAGATTTCAACAAGGTGTTTGAGGTGGATTGTGATGCCAGTGGTTGTGCCATTGGAGCAGTGTTGAGCCAAGAAGGTAAGCCCATTGCCTATTTCAGTGAAAAGTTAAATGATGCCAAGAGAAAGTATTCTGTATATGATCGGGAATTTTATGCAATAGTTCAAGCATTAAAGAAATGGAGACATTATTTGTTGCCAAAGGAATTTGTTCTATATATTGATCATCAGGCCTTGTAGTACCTAAATAGTCGGGGAAAATTAAATCAGAGGCATATGAAATGGGTAGAGTTTTTGCAGAGTTATACCTTTGTTTTGAAACATAGAATTGGAGAGAATCAAATAGGTTGTAGATTCCTTAAGTAGGAGGCATACATTGATGACAAAAGATCTCTGATTGAAGTGGTTGGGTTCAATGAACTTAAGACATTGTACACAGAAGATCCTAATTTCGCAGAGGCTTGGAAAACTTGCAAGGAACCTGTTACAGTGGATAGGACAAGGTGGCTGGATTTCATAATCTAGGATGGCATGTTATTTAAGGGAAGTCAATTGTGTATCCCGAGGAGTTCCATGAGGGAGAACTTGATAAAGGAGAAGCATAGTGGAGGAATGGCAAGACATTTTGGTGGGGATAAGACCATTGCCATTATCAATGAGCATTATTATTGGCCTCAGTTGTCCGCGAGTCTTGAAGAAGTTTGTACAAAGCTATAGGGTATGTCCGGATGGCTAAGGAGTGATCGAGAATCTGAGAATATCAGCCCTTACTTACCTGTACCAAAGAGGCCATGGGAGGATATAAGTATGGACTTTGTTCTTGGTTTGCCAAGGACACAATGAGGGAATGATTCAGCCTTTGTGGTGGTTGATAGGTTTTCGAAGATGGCACATTTCATTCCATGTCAGAAGACCCATGATGCAGTCCACATTGCTGACTTGTTCTTCAAAGAGGTGGTGAGGCTACATGGTCTGCCAAAGAGTATTGTTTCAGATCGTGACACCAAATTTGTGGGGTACTTTTGGAGGACCTTGTGGAAGAAGAAGACAGAGTTGAAGTTTAATTCGCACACCATCCACAAACATATGGGAAGCCGAGGTTGTTAATAGGAGTCCGGGTAACCTACTAAGATGTTTGGTAGGAGATAAACCCAAGGGATGGGACTTTGATCTTACCCCAGGCAGAATTTTCTTACAACAATTCTATCAATAGAAGCACGGTAGATCACCATTCCATTGTGTATGGAGGTAGCCCCAGAACAGCTCCAGAATTGAGGAAGATGGACCAAGAGAAGAAAATAAGTGTTGAAGCTGAAGATTTTGCAGAACACATTAAGGATATACATGAGAAGGTAAGAGAACATATTAACAAGATGAATATGCAGTATAAGGCTAAGGCAGATCGAAGAGGAGGTATAAGGAGTTTCAGATTGGTGATGAAGTGATGGTCCACTTGAGGAAAGAAAGGTTTCCAGTGGGAACATATAACAAATTGAAGATGAAGAAGTTCGGTCCCTGTAAAATTTTGAAGAGGCATGATTCAGGGAATGCATATGAGGTAGAGTTGCCGGATGGATTCAACATTTCCCCTGTGTTCAACATTTCAGATTTGACAGAGTATCATGAAGGTGGCGCAGAGGAAGTACCAACGATGGAACAATGTGGGATTCCAGCACCTACTTCAGCAAAGGAGGAGATTGAAGAAATCCTAGATAGTCGTGTGGGAAGGAGTACTAGGAACAAGCAGTATGAAGAATATCTGGTGAAATGGAAAGGAAAGCCTGTTGAAGATTCATCCTGGTTGCCTAAGGTAGAGGTTGACCATTTAGGTTTTTCCTCCACCATCTGAGATGTGACAGGGTCATTTCTCAAATTACCCTGGGTGTCTGATGCAGGAGCATCCAGTGGTGTAAGGGCAATCTTGCATCACCCAAAAATAGTTAAATTTCAAGTTTCTCGGTTTTTAGATGTTTTTACATTTTTGGATACCCATTTCATCACAATGAAATTCCAAATTTACGTTTTTTATTTTCTATTCCTAGGTGGAAAGATATTGCAGTTTTAGTTTCCCAGATTTGCACCTAAAAATCTTTCGAGTGGGATTTGAGGCACTTAGAGCTCCCAAATCAAGCTTGAAACTTTCCGAAATTGGCATAGCAGATTTTAAGTACATTCTTGACTTCGAGACCTTTCCAACGGTTCAAACGGTTCGTGAATCGAAGCCCCGGATCAAAAGTTATGGCCCCGGGAAGATGACACACTTTCTAGAAGATACCATTGCAAATGCTCTATTGAAATTTGAACTTCATGTTGTAAATTTTTGGTGCCAAACCGCCTAAACTCAATTTGAATGTTGTTTTGGCTCCAAAACAATGAGGAGCTCTATTTATGGGTGGGTTTTCTAATTTTTGGGTAACTTTTTGGGGACAGCTCGCATATTGCGAAAGGGTTATTCTGTAGCTTTCTGTAACTTGCATGTGTTGTAGAACTTGGGGATTGAGGTCCTATGCATGTAAGAAGCTCCATTTTCTAAATAACAAAATTATTCTCTTGTTTGTGGGTTATTTTCTAAGTCTCGGGTTGCACCCTCATCAACTTCACCTTGCTCATTTAGTTTGTTTCTAAAGACCCATTTGGTTCCAATGGCATTCTTATCCTTAGGTCTAGGAACAAGAATCCATGTATCATTCTTTTCAATCTGTTTTAACTCTTCTTTCATTGCTTCAAACCAATGCTCATCTTTACATACTTCATTCACACTAGTAGGCTCAGTCTTTGAAATCAAGCAATACTCTTCAACAATATTTCTCCTAGTTTGGATGCCTTTGTTCTTATCACCTATAATCTGATCTTTTGAATGATTTAGTCTAACATACCTCAGAGTCTTCTTAGGATGTTCTTCAACTTCAAGCTCTCCTGATCTCTCTTATGTGCTTCCACTAGTTTCTCCTTCTTCTCGATTCTCTTGATTCACCAAATTTATTTTCACTTGATTTGTAGTTTGATCTTGCTTTCCTCGGCTTGTACTGTCATCCTGATCATCAGAATCATATCCACAAGTTCTAAATGGTGCACCTAAGTCTTCATCAACCTTAACATTTTCACTTTCAACCATTTTCTTCAATATTTTATTGTAACATCGGTAGGCCTTTCTTTTAGTAGAATAACCTATAAAGATACCTTCATCACTCCTAGCATCAAACTCTCCTATGTCTTCATCTCTCTTAATATAACATTTGCTTCCAAATATCTTGAAGTATTTAACAATAGGCTTTTGACCAATCCATAGCTCAAAAGGGGTCTTACCAGTATCACCTTTGATTTGTACCTGGTTGATTGTGTACACAACAATACTCACAGCTTCTCTCCAATAGATACGAGGAACATTTCCCTCTAGCATAATTGTTCTAGCAACATCTTCAATTGTTATGTTCTTCCTTTCCACAACTCCATTTTGTTGAGGGGTCTATGGTGCAGATAATTATCTCTTTATTCCATGTTCTTCACAAAAAGAATTAAATTCACCAGAAGTGAATTCACCACCTCTATCTGATCTCAAAAATTTAATCTTCAAACATATCGCTGCCTCAACCATAGCTTTAAAGATCTTGAACTTTTCTAGTTCTTTAAATTTCTCCCTTAAGAAAGTAACCCATACCATTCTAGAATAATAATCAATGAGTAACATCAAATACCTGTAACCTTGTAAACTCTTGACCTAACAATTCATTTGAACAATGCTTTTTACTTTGAAATGAAATTCTTGTTTGCTTTCCCAATTGACATTCCTTGCATATTGCATTAGTAGGTTTCACCAACTTAGGTAGATCTCTCACAACCTTAGTGGAACTTATCTTGACAATATTATCAAAGTTAACATGACACATTCTCCTACGCCACAACCAAATTTCATCAACTTGAGCAATCAAACAAATTTTACTAGCAACACTCAAGCGAAAGATATTACCTTTTGTTTTTTGTACCTGATGCAATTTCATTTCTAGAACTCAATATTCTGCACTTTCCATCCTTGAACTAAAGATTGTATCCCTTATCAACCATTTGACCAACACTCAAAAGATTATGCTTCAAGCCTTCCACATATAGAACATCATCAGTATTATGCTTACCATCAAGAGAAATGCATCCTCTTCCACAAATTACACTAGTTGTATTATCACCAAATCTCACAACACCACCATCATACTTTTCCAAGCTTACAAACTTATTTTTATCTCCTATCATATGATGTGAACATCCACTATCAATTACCCATTCATCTTTTTCTTCAACTCGAGTAGCTAGGGATTTTTCCACATTTGTACAACCAGTAGATTCAGTAGATATAGGATCATTTTCCTTGATAGCATCAAATACCCATCATAATCACTTCTATTTCCTTTGTCAGATTCATCATCTATTACGCCTTCATCAGCAGCATAGTAACACTTCTAAAATCTAAGCTTGTTATGTGTTAGTTTAGGAGATCTTTCAAGACACCTTGATGCAAAATGACCTATCTTATTGCAATAAAAACATTTAAGAGGAAATTTTCCTTCATACTTACCTTTTCCTCTCGGTACTCTTTTTACAATAAGTGCTTCCAACTCTTCTAGCTCTGTTTCTTCTTCTTCAATCTGTCTTATTTCATCTTCTTATTTGAATGTCTTTCTAGATGAACTCTCACCCGGATCATATCTTTGTATATCTCTTTTAGAAGTGGTAGCCTTAAATGCAGATTCAACCTTAGGAAGGGCATCACCAAATTCTCTCAACTCAAAAGCAGAAAACTTACCAACCAACGTATCTCTGGTTATGTTTGTTACAGTCCAAAGCTCTTCAATAGCACTAGCTTTGACTTTGTAAGAATCAGGTAGGGATCTAAGCACTTTAGCAACAATCTCAAATTCGTCTATCTTTCCACTAGCACATCTAATACCACACACAAGTTCATTCACTCTTTGCATGAAAGCATTAATGTTCTCATCATCACCCATTCTCAACCTTTCATATTTCCCTTCCAAACTTTGCAACTTAGCAATCTTCACATTAGCATCACCTTCATACAAGGTTTCCAACTTTTTCTAGATCTCATGAGCAATCTTTAGATCCATAACATTTGTCATCTCAGAATCAGCAAAAGCACTCAACAAAGCTTCCTTATGTCAGATATTATACTCAGCATCTCTGATCTCAGTAGAAGTAGTAGGACCATTCTATGGAATAATATACATATTACTTTAATGCTCCAGTAGGGCTCACCAATGCATCTCAGATGGCACTCCATTCGAGCCATCCACAAAGAATAATTTGTTCCATCAAATTTCAGACTATCCTTCTTGTAACTTTCCATCCCGGATCACCTTAAGTTGTTAAACTTCTTCCAAGGAACAAGCTCTGATACCAATTGTTGGGAATACAAGGGCAGACGACTGAGAGGGGGGGTGAATCAATTGTCCCAGAAATTCAAATCTTATTTAACTTATCAACTTTATTCTCAGATCTGATTATTAACCATGAAAACATAAATTATCAACACATCAAAAACACACATAACACCAAGATTTTTTTGCATGGAAACCCTGTTAGGGGAAAAACCATAGTGGAGGTCAATCCACAAGATTTTACCCTATTAAATGTATAAATAAAATGAAATATGGGGAGTGCATATTCATTTAGGAACACTTCCTAGAGCTCACTACTCAATTACAAAGGAAGACACACTATCTTACAAAGAGATTCATATTACAACCATCCAGATTTTGAACTGAGTAAATAGCATCTGTCAATGCCTAATTACAGTTTTGGTTAAGCACATGAAAAATTCTTCACTCTTCTACACACTTATTCACACTTTTCTCTTTCTTTGAATGATATTCAAACATACACACATAGAAGCACACTTTGGCATACACTTGCACACTCTTTCACACTCTTAATTCGAATAAATAGTCCCTCTTATATATCCGCAATAAGAAATTTCATCCCTTCATGTCGGCCTCAATAAAAATAATGAAATGAATATAAACTGTCGGCCCAAAATGTTAAAAATTATTAATGTGAATCAACCAAGGTCAGCCACAGCTTAGTGAGGACCCAAATCAACATCTCCAGCATAAAGACACTTCAATTAATTTCTCCTCAAAGATCCACAACACGCTACAAACACTAAGTTGGCCAAGAACAAGAAAAACATGAACACACAAGAGAAAATCACCAACCACGAGCACAACAATCAATGTAGACATGTAACAAAGATAGAGCATGATCTAGAAACATCCACAATCATCACAAACCAATAGAGAAGCATCTGCAACAATTGAACTAATTGAAATAGCCTCATCTTCAATCAGGAACACTAACTGAAGAAACAAAAATAACTGGATCAAATCTTCACGCAAATCTCTGAAACTCGACGTGGATAAACTAGATATACTCAGCAACAAACCCTTTAGTCCACAACCTATTATCATCAATGTACATAACTTACCGACATATAGAACATCACTTCACCACTGACAACCTGTAACTCATTCCTTTACAATTTTCTCAATATCCTCGACATATTCAGTTTCAAATGCACTAATGCTAATAGTGTTGACATCAATGACAACCACATATCAGCAACACAACCACAAAATCCAACACTACCAACACTACATGAGTTATTTTGAGGGGAGTTGCATGGTTTCTCTTCTCATCTCATTTTTGGGAGGAAGCATTTCCTCACGTGAATCTCTTTCTTCTCACTATTTTGGAGGCCATTTAGAATTTCTCTCTTTTCTCTCCTATGGGGGAAATATTTATTGTAATTATTTGTTAAAGAACTATTCCTTGGGGGTGTTAGCACATACAAAAATCCTCATTTCTTTACTAAAAGCTCAAGTTTCAATTTTCCCAACATTTGGCTAAGTGTTTGATATACTGAATTCTCCAACTAATAGAAGGGCCAATTGGGTATTCTGAATTTCAATTTTGACAAGTATTCAATGAGAATTGACCAAGTTATGACCAATAAATTTTTTTTTGGTTCACATAACCACTATTGGCTTTGACAAAAGTTTTTATAATCTATCAAAATTCTGACATAGTTGTAGGTTAGCCGCTAAGACCCGATCATTGACAAGAAACAAGGGACGATCAACAAGGCAAGGTAAAATATTGGCTAATTATTTCTTTAGAGTTTTCATTAGTTCTAAGAACCATTTTTTTTCTCCAATGGAGGTTTGTAGAAACTCCCATTTCTTTGAAAAAATATTGAATTTATTCATGAGGGCCAACAAATAAAGGAGGAAAGAGCGCAACCAAGTAAGTAAAAGTTCTATTTTTTGCATATCCAAGAGGTTTCAAAACCTCCATTAGCCATTGGTGTGGTTCTGAAAACTTTATTACATGCTAACAAGGTTCACCAAAGAAGAATAAGAAAAGAAGCAAAGCAAGTTCAACATAGATAATTTTGGTGTTTTTTTAGAACCATCGTTGGCTTTGACAAAGGTTCTTAGAACCCGTCTTCTTTCTGAAAAGGGAGTCATGAAGGCCAATGAACAAGGGGAGAGGGAATTTAAGTTTTATGCTTTGGTTTTTTCACTAGTTCTAAGAACCACCATTGGCTTTGACGAGAGTTCACCAAACCATCATCCTCTTTGATGACAATTTTCTAAAGGCATGTTTTAAACACAAGAATTTCCTTTAATTCTTCCAACTAATCCATCTACCATTTCCAAAGCTTGAGACTCCAAGATGACATCATGAAAAATTCTTTAGATCTTGTAGGTTGGTTGGCACAAAGGCCATTCTTATATATTGTTTCCCAAGACATTTTTTGTCAGTTCAGAAGCTTTTGGCCATCATAAATTGTTGATTTCAAGGGATCTCTTGCAATATAACCTCTTTTCCTTCATGTCAAACATAATTTGATTTGTCAATTAGAATTCCTCACATGTTTGTATATTTTACTGTACACAAAAAATAATATTAATAACTACACTTGTGCCTAGGATAGGGCTTGGGTGATGTGTCATCTTACTTATGCATGATCTATAAAGACAACTTCTATTTTCATTTCAAGGGTTTTGTTCTATTTTTGATAAAAAGGGGAACGCAAAGTGGAGATTGGTTTAGTCTATAACTGGTGAAGGTCTTTATCTATCAATCACTACATTGTAATGCTCTTGTAATCTGATCTACAACATAAATGAATATATACTACTATGTAACTGTCTCCAACTTTGTAATATAATACTCTTTGAATCAAATAATCAAGGATTATGTAGGTTCTTCAAGAACATTTAACATTTGGACTATTTATCTATTTTATATCCATTCAGGGACTGGTGTAAATTCTTGCATGAGAATAGTGGGAGTGGTGTTGCTTTAGATGGATTCTTAAGTATTGTTGCATAATAGGCTCATAGTGATCTAGTTATCATAAGTTGATAAAAATTGAGTAGATCATTAGTTTATGTTATATCATTAGGATATACAATGCATGATATATGACTTTGTAGCCCAAAAATAGGCACCAATTAATCATTTACAATTCTTATTCCCTAGATAGTTCACTATCTTTAAATGATAATATTTTATTTTATTCTTTATTTCTGACTTGTTCCATCTCTCAAACATAAGCCTAATTCCATTAAATTTGAATGAATGCCTTTGCCAAATCCTAAAAAAATCATCATAAGGTTTGAGAAAATAATATGCTAGGTGTTGTGATATAACCTTTTCTTGATAATCATGCTCAAAACCATATAGGGAAACCCACCTAGGTTTTGTAGAACTTGAATTGCAAAGAGTAACTATCTTGAGGGTGGTTCTCCTCGAATTGGCCAACAACCTTAATTATTTGAATATAAGACTTGGCAAACATTTAGAATATTTCAGGCCACTAGTTGGAAGCACCAACACAATGGAAAATCTATTGGGGAGAAACTCTAGAATTATATTTTGTGAGAGTTTGATGATTTAATGACCTTCATACTTGGAGAGAAGGAAGTTGTTGGAGCACATATTAAAATTTCATAAAATAGTGGTGTTCTACTAGTGGAAAGAACCCATGAAATTTTAGCCTTCAATAATATTTTGGATGCTTCAAAACTCATATCCTCTATAGAGAGGTGGTGAATCTTTAATGAACCTAGTGCAATTTTGAGGAAGAGCCTATGCCTACAAAGTTTCCAGTCAAAGAAATGAGATTTGCAACTAATACAATGGATTTCCAAGTGTATTGTTTATTTCTTCAAGAATAAAAGTTTAGATGTATGAAGGCCATGTGCAAATTATTTTAATGAAATATGTTTTTCCCTTATCAAGTGAATGTTAGAACTAAGAGGAAGAGGATTAATATAAACATAACTACATATTTTAATATTATTGATTGTAGCTAGTATGTGTTAGTGAAGTGTGCATGGTAGTTAAAAAATTCACTAGAAAGATCTTAGTCATAACAAAAATAAGGATATGTATTGTAAGGGACTAAGATATTGTTGTAAAAAAATATAGAGTTTTGAACTCATGGTTGTGAGGTTGATAAGATTTATGTGAAAGTATATTAAAATGGACTACCAATCTATGTGTCCCCTTGCAAGTTCAAATTTAATAATGAAAGGCTCACAATAGCCCCAACTATGTCCATAGAGAAGACTTTTCTCTGTTGAAAGATAGAGGCGACTTGATTTTAGTGGTATTCAAAAATTTCCTAATCCCATTCCTAATGGAATCAAGGAGAACTTGCCTAAGTTCAGTGGAAAGGTGGAAGAATAAATACCTAAAAATTTGCAAGGTTTCATTGACCTAATTGGAGACTTTCACATTGAAGAGGAAGATGTTTTCATAAAGCTCTATGTGAAATCTCTAAAAGAGGATGCAAAAGATTGATTTATTGGTTTGCCCATGCATTTCATATTTTCATGGAAGGAAATTAAAGTGATATTTATTGGTTAGTTTGATGAAATAGATAATGCGTGCTCATAGACCAATGAGCCTCTACACATTCAATATTATAATGAATAATTTAGTGAGAAATTTTAACATGTAGTTGATCATGTTACCCTTATTGATGCATTATTTTCTACAAAAATATATAAGGGAGAATCCTCATGTGACTTTCATTCAAGGTTTATGAAGTATTTGTTTGTGTTACCACAAAGACCTGAAGATTCAATATGTGTTGACCTATTATGTGAAGCTTTTAATCTAGGTCTAAGAACTATATCAAAAAGGTGGAAGCCTCATAGGGTTGACCAGATATATGAATGGATTGTTTTTCTTGAGGATATCATGCTCTCCTCGAAAGATGATGATGTTGACCCTATTACCTTGTATGAGCTAGATGGTGATATATTGTAGGAAGATGAAGATAATGTAATAGAAAATGAAGATACATCTAGAAGTATTGAAGATAAGGTTTATGATCAGCCTATGGATGAAATATATGTAGAATAAAATTGCAGCCATAAAATCCCAAGCATGAGGTATGATGAGAAGAAGGAAATATGTGAAGTTGTACCTTATATTAGTCTTGGTGATAGTTTGAATAATGAAGAAATTAAAATATTCTTAGATATTCTAGCTTGCAACAATGATGATCATGATAAATAATGCTAGTATTATAGACACAATATTGCAACCCAATAAGGAAGTTGGTGAATATTTATGTTTGTCTATTCACTCTAAAGATCTTGAGCATGTTTTTAAGGATGATGAATTTATTTACCTTACCAACCAAGATGATTGTGATTTAGTTTGCATCTGTACTTATTATGAACACTCTCAAGAAATGGAGATGCAAGTGTCCTCTTCAAAAGATCCTGGTGTTGAGAAAATGCATGATGAGATTCTCTCTAAGTACATTTCTTATGAAAGCTTCAATTTTGATTTGGACAGTATTGAAGATAAGGTTAATGTTCATAGTCACTCTTTTCTAGTTGAATATGAATATTTTCATTTTCAACCCTAGTCTGTATCTTGTGATAATATTGAGCAGCAACAAAAATTTCAGGTTGATGATCTATTAGTTGCTCATGTTTCTTATATGCCTAAGGTTCAAAGTTTTTAGTTTGACTTGTTAGAAGATGAATTGCCATCTGCAAGCCAATATTATGAAGAGGCATATTTCTCTTTTCCATGTGAATTCGAGGTGTTTTCATTTTTCCTCAATTTACCTCTAGAGGTTAGTAGGTATTATAATACAATGGTCTCATGTGGTGTTGATCTAAGTTTTCAAGTTGTGTCATCAATTTCTACAAGAATGAAGGGTAAAATGTATGGTAGTAAGATGGACTATACTCTATGGTTGCCATGCAATGAAGAATTTGATAGTGCAACACAATTTTAATTATTCACTGGTAATCATAAAATTGTATTTGATTGGAAGAATTTGCACTTTTTGTAGCTATCTGACAGAAATAATTGTGATTTGAGGGAAGTCATTTCCTTCAACAAGATTATCTATGATAGAGGCAAGAAAGTATATTAGTTTTTTCATGGCCATGTGCCATGGTTATATTGCATGGTTAACTTGCAAGGTAATGTGATAAGTTTTATGTAGCCATAACTTCAAAGTTTTGTTCCTTCATTTCATTAGCTATAGGTTGTTGTCCTTCCATATACATATTTTGTTTCCTTTTACATATATTTGTGTCTATCAAGTGTTAGTCCCATTTTGTTGTTTTTTTAATCTATAATGGATTTCAGACTTGTTCTACACCACAAATATTTTCTAGAATCTCACCATACTTTGCTGAAGCATGTGTCCCCAAATAGAGCCATTTTTAGCACATGCAAAAATACTCATTGCTTTAGAAAATCTCAAGTTTCAAATTTCCCAAAATTTGGCTAAGTGTCTACTATTTTGAGTTCTCCATCTAATAGAATAGACAAGTGGGTATCTAGAATTGTAAGCTTGATAAATATTGGATGAGAATCAGTCAAGTTATGATCAATTAGGATTTTTTTGTGGTTTGCATAACCATTATTAGCTTTCATAGAGGTTTCCCAAACCTCTCAAAGTTTTGAGACAATTGCAAGTTAGTTGTGAAGGCTCAATCATCGAAAAGTAGCAAGGGAAGATCTATAGGGCAAGGTAAAATATCAACTAAGTGTTTTGTCAAAGTTTTCATTACTTCTAAGAACCATTGTTAGCTCCAACAGAGGTTTGCAAAACCTCCCATTTCTTTGACAAAATCTTGAAGCTCTTCGTGTGGTCTAGAAAACAAAGGAGGAAAGAGGTTGACCAAGTACATAATTTTTTTTATTTCAATATCTCTAAGAGGTTTCAAAACCTCTGTCGACCACCAATGTGTTTCTCAAAACCTTATTACATGTTGACAAGGTTTGTCAAAGAAGAAGAAAAAAATAAGTAAAGAAATTTCAACACCGATGATTTTGGTGGTTTATGAAACCACCACTGGCTCTTATGACGGTTTTGAGAACCTTTCTTCTTGCTGACAAGGAAGTAGTGAAGGAAAAAAAAACAAGGGGAGAGGGAAACAAATTGTTATGTTTTGGTATTTTTACTAGTTCTAAGAACCACCATCGGCTCCAATACGAGTTCTCCATACCACCATCTTATTTGATGACAATTTTTGAAGGCATGTTTCAATGTAGAAGTTTCCTTTAATGCTTTCAACTACTCTATCTACTATTTCTAAATCCTGATACTACAAGATGGTGTCATAAACACTTCTCTAGGTCTTGTAGGTTGGTTGGCATGAAGTCCATGCTTATTTATTGTTTCCTAGGACATATTTTGTCGCTTCAAAAACATATAACTTTCCTAAATTTCTAATTACAAGGGATATTCTACAATATAGCTGCTTTTCCTTCATGTCAGACATCATTCGACTTATCAATATGCATTCCCCACATGTTTACAGATGTTATTGTACATAGAAAAATAGACTTTTATCTACACTTATGCCTAGGGATAGGCCTTTGGTGTGTGCCATCTCAGTTATGCCTGATCTATAAAGACAACTTTTGTTTCCATTTCAAGGGTTCTATTTTGTTTTTGGGAAAAAAGGGGCCTATAAAGGGGAGATTGGTTTCAGTATATAATAGGTGAATTTCCTTATCTATCAGTCATTACATTGTAATTCTCCTATAATATGATTTGCAACATATATGAATATATACTACTATGCTGTTAGAACTGAGATATAGCTTTGATACCATGTTAGAATTGGCTATGGATGCCAAGATCTTGAGACCAAATGGAAAGCACAAAAGAGAGAGAAAGAATGTGACAAGAATAAACTGTATTCTTATCAATATGATTCAATGATATGATTGTGTGATGTACAATGAGAGAGACACCTTGGTTATATAGCCAAGGTGAGATGCAAGATGTCATAGGATTATGACAAGTGTCTTAATCATATGACATGAGACAACTAATCGCACTTACCTAGGTTCACATGTAGTAGTTGTCAAAAGATAAGATAACAACTAATGACAACTAAAACCTTCTAGAAAGATTCCTTCCTAGGACCTAAGTAAACTTAACATGTGTAAATAATTCCCCTAGTAATGAATTAACTAGGTACAAGACTTTATTTACACAAACACCCCCCCTTAAGTGCAACTTAGGGAGTAGCATATTATTATGCAAATGACATAAAGATGGGTCCTAGCTACTAGGCTATGTTAGGTACCCATGTACATATGCAATGCAATGCAATCTCTCACAAATAGAGAAAAGGAGAAAACCTAATGGGACAAAAGTCCTCCCCAAAAGAGAGATGAAATACAAAAAATGAAATGCTCTCAATGATGCATGAGAAGGTAAAAGCCATCATGTGAGGAAAAAGAACCCCCCATAAGAGAGAAGTAGAAGAGAGACAATGCAACCCCCCCTCAATGTTGAGTCTCCTACAATGATGGTAGAAGCTTGACATTGAATGTTGAAGATGATCCAATAGCACCGAACAACGTTCCTAACCTTAGGAAGAAACAAAACCAAGATAGTATGTAGGATATCAAGAAGATGGATGATGTATGATGTCTCTGAAGCATGCTCAAGTGTCTCCATGTCGATGCAAAAAGTTGACACACTCCAAACAAGCATTCTAGGCCACACTGCTGAAGAGGACAATCCAACATCTAGTAGAGGTGAAATAGAACATGATCCAAAGACAAGGATATCCCCTCTGAAGACAAAGAAGCCTCCTCTAAATGTTGTCTAAAAGTATCCACAATCACACCAAACTTAAAGAATGATCATGTAGAGAATGAACAAGAGGGTCAAAGAATTCCCTCACAACAATTGAAGAAGAATCTTCTCCATCAAAGAGAAGATGAATGTCATCAATGATGTCCCCAGAATCTGCAAGATGAGACTCCACAAACAATTCTGAAATACCTATCAAGAAGCCATCCAAAGTAGAAAAATCTAAAATACAATGTAGATCCTATTGCACTAAATCACAAGGAACCGAAACCATGGAATCACAAGCATCATCAACTGCAATGGTAGATGGAGGAGATGAAATGCATGGCTCAAGGACTGGATCTGATGTGAGAACTCCCAAGTTCAAGAAGCCAAATATCTCCTCTAAATCATGGTTCATATCAATAGTCGAAGGAACAATGTCATCATCAGAAACAAAATCTGCAAAGGTATACAACCAAGATGAATGATCAACCACCCCAGTAGCAATGATCTCTCTACTCTCCAAGTCTCAAATGATGAATGAATCAGGTGTGAACTCCATAGTTCTCCCATCTCCACCATGTGTAATTTGATATATGGAAAGAAGATTTTTCATCAAATGAGGAACACACAAAACATCCTGGAAAGTGTTGTCCCCAAAACTAATAGATCCCTTCCCAATTACACTCATGTATGTATTGTTTCCCTTCAAGATAGGAGACATAGTACAAGGCTGAAATGAAGAGAATATAGGCTATGAAGATGCAATATGATGTGATGCTCTTGAATCTAGAATCCATCTCCCTGATCTTGGACTTGAAATAGCACAAAGAGCTTTTCCTTTATTTCCTGATGTAGATGCTTGACCTTTGTCCTTTTTAGACTGTTTTGAAGAAGAAGGAGAAGAAGGTGATTCATACATTCTAGAAGGAAAATCAATGTGATTATTTTTTAGAATATTTTTCAACTCATCAATATCCTTCTTATAACAATAGTGTTCTTCATGTCCATCCTTCTTGCAATATGCACAAAAAGGCCTCTCCTTCTTAGATGATTCCCCTTTGGAAGAGGGTTCTTCTTTACTTGATCTAAATGTGGATTATCCTTTGCTTTCTTTTGTTTCTTATCTGATTTTTATTCTTTCACCTAACTAACCAACAATGCCTAAGATTTAGAAGTCTTGATAAGACCCATTGCGATAAGCTTTTGTTGCTCATGTATCAACATCTCAGAAAATGATGCAAATGAAGGTGTAGTATATGCAGACCCCATAGTCAATCTATGAGTATGAAAGCTAGAAACAAAAGAAGCATAATCATGACCAAGTTTGTTCATTGTATTGTAAACCAACTGAATGTCCTTATCAATTCCACATGCTTTACACTACTCTCTTAGATCATTAACCTTACTGATGTAGTCTTGGATGTTATCAAAGTTCTTAGGATCAAGCCTCATCAGTTCATTATCAATTTGATAGCCTCTTACTTCATCTGTAGTACCATACAATGTTTTCAATTTTTCCCAAGCTTAATGAGAATTTTTACATGATTCAATTTTAAATAACAAATCTTGAGAAACTAGTCTATGAAGGCACCCAAGAGCTTTGGTATGTCTAATCATCCATTTTAACTTTATATCTACATATATGGGTTTAGGTACCTTATTTTGAACATATAGAGTGTGACCTTCTGTCATTAAAATACTCCATGAATTTTGATGCCATGTTGAATAATTATATGATGTGAGAAAAGGAACCTTAGAATGATCCATGAAAATGAGAGAGCACAAGCAAATAGATCAAAGCAATGCACCAAGAGACCCCCCAAATCACTCAATCAAGAAACCCCTCAAGAAATATTTGATTTGGCACTTTATGTTTAGTGCGTTTATAGTTGCCACTTGCCAAAAATAGCGAAGTGGACTTTGATCTTGGTGCTTGCAAATGCCAAATTTGGCCACAAAATGAAGTACATTTTTTGGTACAAAATGAGATCAATCTGATCATACCACTGAAAAGTACCTAAAAAATTAAATGCACTTTAAAAAAAAATTGCACCCAAAAATGTTATTGTAGGAGCAAGATATGAGCTCCCGAAGTTCCCAAAATGAGGAAAAAGCAACAACATCCTGTGAGAATCTAAAAATTCTGAAAAAAATAGGTACCAAAACCAAAAAATGATTGCACCACTATGAAGAGTGCGAAAAATTAGCCCAAATAAAAAAAAAACCTTTGAAAAAGGAGTTAAAATGACTAAGATATTTGCGTTTGAAAATTGACTTCCAAAACCAAAATGCAATCCATGAGGGGGGAGAAAAATCCTTTAGGCTGCTGACATCATCACTGACACAATGATGATGTCAAAATTTTCTACGATTAAAAATGACATCCTCCTAACCGTCAAAATAGAATATGCTCCTCTGTGCAAAATATTCTCTAGATCTCAAGCTTAAACTTGACAGCTATGAGCCCATCACAAGTCCGCTTGGCAAGAGGACTATTCAGCAAAATATGCCAATGGAATATTCTTTTTGATGTGTATGAATCTCTTTAACTTTTCCGGTTTGACTCTTTCACTGCCGATTATTTGAACCTCTTATTTTCATCGCCGAGATTTTTATGACAATGGCCGAGATGTTTATTGGCCGCTGGTTGAATTAAAACCCCCATTGGTTTGATTATGGCGAATGGTGGAAGGTGGGGCCGATAAATGCTTGAAGAGACCCATAGCCAAATGAAAATGAGCCATGTGGAGCCATGGGAGGGGACAGGCAAGTACCTGGTACCTGCTCTACGTAGTGTACCAGGCCGCAAAAATCCTTTTGTTTTTGTTTTTTTATTTTTAATAAAAAGCTTTTGAAAAGAATTTCAATTGGTACAAATAAAATTTTTGATGAATTTTTCCAAAAAAATATTTCAATAAAAATAATTTATTTATTTTTTCTGAATTCGTACTGTTGACATTATGATGACCTGGGGGGTCGTACGACTCCCTGGGCAATTTTTTTTTGCCTCACCAGACAACTGCTCCAATTTGGATGAATTGGCAATCGATCTTAGGGTTTTTGGCCCTTCTGGATGTGGTGGAAGGGTTGGATTTGACCCAAAATGCTCTAAAAATGCAGCTACCTTTTGGATCTAGCAACCACTTTTCAACTTCAAACCCTCATAGATTTGGCCTCATATGTTCGATTTGGATGAAACAAAAGGAAAAATAGACTATCTCGAACAATTCAGATGCAATGGTGAGCTCAAATTCACACTAGCAAGCTCTGATATGAACCTGAAATAAAGAGCCAAAAATGGAACACCCCCAAATTTGGTATCTCTCTTTAGAAAAAGACTCTCCAATGGCACCCAACCTACTCTAATACCATGTTAGAACTGAGATATAGCTTTGATACCATGTTAGAATTGGCTATGGATGCCAAGATCTTGAGACCAAATGGAAAGCACAAAAGAGAGAGAAAGAATGTAACAAGAATAAACTGTATTCTTATCAATATGATTCAATGATATGATTGTGTGATGTACAATGAGAGAGACACCTTTGTTATATAGCCAAGGTGAGATGCAAGATGTCATAAGATTATGACAAGTGTCTTAATCATATGATATGAGACAACTAATCACACTTACCTAGGTTCACATGTAGTAGTTGTCAAGAGAAAAGATAACAACTAATGACAACTAACACCTTCTAGAAAGATTCCTTTCTAGGACCTAAGTAAACTTAACATGTGTAAATAATTCCCCTAGTAATGAATTAACTAGGTACAAGACTTTATTTACACCAACATATGCAACTATCTCTAGCTTTGTAATGTAATACTTTTTGAATCAAGTAATCAAGGATTATGCTGGTTCTTAAAGAATTTTTTTTGTTTGGACTATTTATCTATTTACTATCCATTCAAGAAGTGGTGTATGCATGAGAATAATGGGAGTGTTGTTACTTTATATGGATTCTTAAGTATGGTTTCATAGTAGGATCATGTGATTTAGTTGTCATAAGTTGAAAAACACTAAGTAGATCATCAGGTTATGTTATAGAATTAGGATATAAAATGCATGATATGTGACTCTATAGCCTAAAAATATGTATTGATTATTCATTTTCGGTTCTCATTTTGTGGATAGTTCACAATCTTTAAATAATAATATTTTATTTTTTGTTTTAATTTTTATTCATACCATCTCTCACATATAATCCTAATTCCATTAGATTTGCAAGAATACATTTTCCAAACCATGAATAACTTGTCATAAGGTGTAAGAATATAATCTTCTATGTGTTGTGATATAACCTTTTCTTGATAATCATGTTCAACACCATATAGGGAAACCCGCCTAGGTTTTGCAGAACTTGAAGTGCAAAGAGTAACTATCTTGAGGGTGGTTCTTTGTTTGTTGTCCAAAAACCTAAATTCAATGAATATAGGACTTGGAAAAGCTTTAAAATATTTCAAGCCATTAGTTGGAAGCACCAACAAGGGGGTCATTATGAGTCCTACTTCTATCTTCTATGTTCTTTACTTGTACATTCAATTCATATTATTTCTTTTGGAGAGGATTTTGATTTCCCATTGGGTTTTCTCTAATTTTTTATGATAAATTTATATATGGGTACCTGACATGGCCTAGTAGCCATGACCCATCATTATCATATTGCATACATTACTCCCTAGGTTGCACTTAAGGGGGTGTTAGTGTAAATGGTGATATTATAAAAACTAGTTAGATTTTAGCCTACCTAGAAGAGTTCTATTCACACTAGCTAAGTCTATACATAGGGACTTTTACCTTTTTGTCTCACCTCAATTGGTTGAGACACATGTAATCACCTTTTGAGACACCTATCTCATGTGCATATGACACTTTTATCACACTTGTACCATGCACATGACACATCATGGGAATATGTACCACACTCATAAAGGAGGTTTAGATTCCATACCTTCCTTCTCATCTCACCCCTTTTCTATATTTTCAAAGGGATCATATGTAATTAATTGATTTTTGAATTCACACATGTAGTGTATGAATATATTACATATTTTTGGATTATTTGGAATCTCTTGTAGAAGGCTTAAATAATTGTTTTACATGATCTATTTGGCTATGAGGGTCAAATATCTAACTACAAAACTTGCTTCTTTCTCTCTCTTCTCTTTTATTTATAAGAAAGGCATGATAACAAATAGACATTTTTTCTTTTCTTATAGAACCGCCTTCTAGTAGTTCATTGAGATGTTCATCCATTTTATTGACTTCCATAGGGCTCAAAAGATATTTCAGTTCATGGGAAATTGTATGCATAAATTTTGGTCTAATTATTGTCACTCATCACTTCAAAAATTAGAAGATTCATATTGCAACATTCTTTCTCAAAAATTTCTTGAATAGAGAAAAAATTACTTGGAATTTCTTCTACTCTTTCTCTTTTCTTTTCTCTATTATATCTCTTTGTATATGGAAATTTTCTTCGTGTTCTCTTCATGTAATCCTTTCTATAGTTTTTAGTAGACACTAAACAATAAAATTTGAAATAGCATAATCTTTTAATTCTACAAAACTTACATTATCTATTGTCACTCCTTTATTTTTGTAAATACTTTTTTTTTGCTTATTCACCAATTTCACATGGTATAGAATTTTGATAGTCTTATATTAGTAAGATATTTTTTATTTATTTGGTATTTAGTAATTTTTTTTCAAGGACTAGATTATAGGCATGAATCTTAGACAAATTATAAATCTTTAAACTATATAAGAGAGTTTTTGCTTCATGAATGTTGTTTTCTTTGTATCCAAAAAATTCATCAATCATTTCAAAATTTAATTGATCTATGCTTAATTCTATAATACTTTCTTTGCCTAAATCATCTAAAGATATTTCATTCTTTTTATTTCTAGGAATTTAATCAACAAGTTCTTCCCACCAACCTCCAATTTTATAAGAAAATAGCCTAGTTGCACAATACACTTTTTGTTTATATGTCCAAGTGGATTGAGACTCAAACACTTTTTTAAAATTATTGTAATAGTTGAAAATAATATCATATGGGTCAATAAATTTTTCAATATTTAGGTTGGGTCATTTATTCAAGGTGAGAATTCTCTTCCAATGCTTCCTCTATGATTTCATCAAAACTATCATCTATGAGCTTGGCATTGAGCTCATTCATCTCCCAAACTTCTTGTTTTGGTTATTTTTCTTGAGAGTATTTATTGATGTCATCATAGTCATTGATTCTTCATATTCTAGTTTACAAATGATTTCTTCACTATATTCATCTTTCTTTTCATGTATTGCTTCCAAAATATTTTCATTGATTCCTGCTTTTTCTAACTTGTCTTTTTTAACTTCTAGTATTGCTTTGAATTTAAATTGCTCAAAAAATTATTTTGTATTAAATTTATATTTACTACTAGTACTAGACGTAGTAGACATTTTTCTTCCTCTTCTTCTAGGTAGAAATTTGAGTGAATGTCTTTCTAATGCAGAGACATCCTTACCCTTTTCTTCATCTGAACTATCCTTTTTTGCTTGGGATATTTTTGTTTTCTTTATGTAAGCCTTGTTTTTATCACTTTTTTGGAAACATTATCTATAAGGGCTTTATTATCTCCTAGAGCTCCTAGATTTCTTTCATGATTATTATAACGTTCAAGTTCAAATGACCAAAATTTATCTACTGAAATTTGCCTATTTTCTATTTTTCTTAAGTATTGATTGAACTTTCATGATTAAAAAAATTAGTAGCCTCCATATAAGTACTAAATTGCCTAGATATTATAAGGAAGTTACTCTTCTTTGTATACCTTAGCTATTTAATAGAAAATTTGAAGTTACATCAATAGAAATATCATTTATATTTACCTATGTGGACACTTACCTTTGGGCTAACTAATTCCTTTGTGCTTTTGACCTGTTTTGGTGTTTACCAATATTTGTATACAATCTAGACTCATATTTACCTTAGACTTAAGAGTCTTGTTTTAAAATAGTAAAATATTTTGGACTAAGTCACCTACCAAGTTTATAATTCACCAATTAATTTATTTTAACTACTTCCAATTTACCCTTGGAAGCATTTCTTTCATCATGATATATATTTCAATAATTTTACTATTTTTTATGTATTTCTCTTTTTCCTCCTCCTTAAGAGTAATAGTAAGTTTCAATCTTACTTGACATGCAAGTATGTCCATTAACTCTATATTTTTTTTGAGATTTGAAAGTGCTATTATTGAATATCTAGATGGATAGGGGTTTACAAAAGAATGAGGATAAATTATTTTTACAAATAATTATCTCCTAATAGAATTGATGGAGATTAAATTGGATGTGCTTGGATGATCATATGAGAAGTAAATTGAATAAGGTTTATTTTTGGTGTTTGAAATTTGGATGGATTTATCAAGTCTCATCATTGAATAAGACCTCGATGATTTTCTTAGGATTATTTTTCCTAGTTCTTTATCTAGTGTTCTACAAAATTTTCTCAAGATTTGTTAGCATATCAATGGATGAAACCCTCCTCCTTTGAAGATAAGGATAATTTGAGAGTAGAGAATGATGTGGAACATAAATACCTTTGAATATTAGAGTATTCTTATATATCAACTATTCAATAATAGGGAATCCAATATCAAAATCATCATGGTTGATATGTCTACCCTAATAAACTAAGGTATAATTTCCTTTAGGATAAGTATCTCCAATAGGAAAATTAGTTGGTGGAAAAATAATGTTTATTGGTTGATAAATACGTTTTCCACCTACAATAGCATAGACATATCCTAGTTGGATATTAACACCTTTAATATATAAGAGAAAATGAGAGGCATAAAAATGTTCATCTTCTAAGGTTAGCGTAAAATTAGGATGAATTGAAAAAATGCCAACTTTGGTAAGGAAACTTCTAAATTGATAAATTATAGCTTGTTTCTAAATTGTGCATTTAGTATCTATAGGAGTTGCAAAGCGTTATGCACCAATGTCATAATTGAAATATGGATGGACTAGAAGGTCAATATAAGAAAAGTGGATATGGAAATATCCCTTTTCTTTCCATCTTTGAACTAAAAGGGAAGATGAACCCAATATGCACCTTATAGTTTCCTTTGTTTCTTTTTCTTAACCAGATGTTCAACAACTTGATGAAAGAACATACTAGTAATGCATTTAAACTGAAAATGGACATAGTTGATTTCCCATCACATTAACCCTTAGAGGAAAATGTAGTTTGTAGGTCTAAATAAATTTTGACAACATAATGGCATGTAAAAAACCACTTTAGAAACATGAAAGAAGAATAATAGAAGAAAGATAAGAAACAACAATATACGTGGGGAAAACCTTTTTGTGTAAAAATCCACACACTCCAAAGCATCAAACCAATGTATTAATCTGCAACAACAAGTATGTTACAATACACTTACAGGATCAAAGTCTTAACATGGAGATTTACATCTTGCTTCTCTGGAGGAAGTCTGACAACATAACCCTACAATGAATAATTCTCCTCAATACACTACTCAAGAAAGAAACCATATTTATAGTTCTGCAATATGGATTCTTAGAAATGCCACATGTCATCATCCTCTTCACTGCATGCATGCAAACCTAAAGATGAACATGCAAGGTGTCTATCTTCACCTACTTATACACAATGTCTCCAATCTCAATATGCAAGGAATTTTATTTCATACAAATGGTCCCAATTGACATGTGAAATTCCTCCTTCATGCAAAGGGTCCCACCTATCTTAGTCACTTCTATTTCCAACTCTTAAACTATCCTAATTTTTCATATGACATGATCTACCATAATCAATCATAATCACTTATTAACTTATGACACATGCCATAAATTATGTTACACAATAAGATCCATATTGCAAGGCCTCTATGTACATTTTACAGACTCTAATTTGTATATGATAGAAATTTATTTTGTGCACATTGTGTTTCACTAGTGGAAGATTATATTGTGCTTTAAGATTATAGATAAGTCCAACATTATGTTTGTGGTCTAAGTTGTAGTTACTATTGAATCTTATTCAATTTTTAATAACCCTTAGACTTAAACTTTGCTCAGAAAAAATATGAACCAAGGCTTAACAATTTAGAGAGAATCACATAAAAATTTAATTGAAATAGTGGAGAGATTAACAAAATTTTAATTTTTTAAAGTCAATATGGACTTAAACAAATTACAAACAACTTGTAGCATATTTCTAATTAGCAAGATTGCACTAGGTGCAAGCTAAGAGCTTATGTCTATTATATTACTCTACTAGACTCTAAACACTTAACAACCAATAATACAAATGAGCTTGTGAAGCTTTATTTATAAGATTATTAGGCTAGATTAATCTCACAAAAAGATGCTTTATTAACAGACTCAAACTATTTAAGTGAGAAAATTTTATCTAAAAAAATGTCAATTAATAGAAAAACAATAAGAAATATCTAAAAAATCTCTCACAATGTAACATTTATTATTAATAATAAATGACTCTCAATTACCAAAAAATTC